>JAOBAY020107963.1:0-17030 GCA_025331085.2 Zoanthus sociatus | reverse complement strand
TAACACGTCGGACTAGTAAACCGAAGATGTGGGGTTCGATTCCCGCCAAGGGCTTAAAAATTGTTTTCTCTTATTTCGTTCTAGTGGTCCATGGAGCCAGCGCTTATCTCCAGTTTCTGTATTTTTAAGTGAATGGAAGTCTTTGAGCGACTCCTTCTGCCCTGGATGGGAAACTGGTCCACTGCAGGTTAGCTACCAGCAGATGCTGATACTCAATTATCTACCACAGAAGGATGGAAAGATGAGTTAGCTTAGGCCGAAAAGAAGGTTGAACAAAAATTCGTATCACTGCAGAGCTGCATAAAACTGGGGACCTTATGGTTGGAAAGGAGCTTACAACTGCACCATGCAAGCCACTTAACGAAGTAATTAAAGCAATGTTATTATAAGAAATTGCTATGTTATTATTTAAACAAGGGCGGATATCGTTGGCGCAGTTGGTAAGATCTATGCTTTCCAACCACAAGGTCCCAGGTTTGATTCTGGCAGTTTGCCGAGATTCGAATATTTGTGTGAACTTCTATCCCGCCTAAGCCAACTGAGCTTTCCATCCTTCCAGGGTAGGTAAATGAGTACCAACATCTGCTGGGAGCTAACCTGCGATATATTAGTGTCCCGTCCAGGGGGAGTCAAAGACTCTCATCCGCTTAACACTACAGAAAACAGAGATAAGCGCTGGCTCCATGGGCTACTAGGCTCGTAAAGGATTTAGCTTATTTAAACATTGTGGAAATGTTTATATACATTCTCTTTTTAAAACTAATTTCACAACCTGTGATTGCAGCTTCAAATATGTCGTAACATGGTCAGAAAATTGGAAACTGGAGTGAAGGAACATAAGAGGGCAAAACAAAGTTATCATAACCAGGTTGACATCTCAAAGTAAATTTCCATTTCATTGGTTCACGTGGAAACTTCTGTGTGTGCAAGGCCCATTTCTTTATAAAACATAACAATCAAACCGCAACTTAATAAATAGGTATGATCGTTTGAACTAACCCTTTTTTTGTTAAGGATTTCATGTCATGTAAAGTATTGCAAACATTTCTCAACATTTATTCAATAACCTGGCAGATTTTATTCAATTTACTTTGAAAATACTTCTAATGATCGAAAAAGTTTAGAGTGCATTCGTTTGGAAATTATTCTGATTCCAGATTACTTGGAATACTCTTCCGCTCATTTTGCTCCTGATATCAGAAATAGTGACGCCACACACACACTAACCTGAAAGACAATAGCAATAACAACATCAAAAATGGCAGACAACTGGCTCGAGAGCAAAGATTACACCGAACCAGCTCTACTGCCTACATTAGAGCTACAGAAATCTGCTGAACCAAAGTGAAAATAACCATGCACATTTAAGAATACATGGATTACTTGGAATAACTATTCATTTGGTAAATTCAAACCCAGAAAATCCAGATTGTTCCAAAATGTATTCCTATTCCAGAACAGACCTGGTATTGATATTTTCTAAAATTACACAATCTGGAAGGGCCTGCATTCTCTTAATTTAGTCTAACACTGCATGGAGGGCGCCCAGCAAGTTATTAATTAATTCCAAATATGCATTTAAAGCTCTTACAAGGTTTTAAGACTTACCTAAATGGAGTTGAACATCTTTTACATCTAGTGTGTTAGACTTTCGATGTTTAGCGATTTGACACGAGGCAGTAACCACACTTTCAATAAAGTCATCAGCTATCTGTAACAGAAGCTAAACAATAGAAACTATTGTTATGAACACAGTCTTGAGTTTGAACACAACAGAGCTAAAACAACGATCAGCTTGATAAACACTTCCACACATATATAATTTAGTGTTTGATCTGATGAAATCATTAAAACGTTCATCATGAAAACAAACTTCACCAAACGACACAGTAACCACTGGCCATTGCACTCCGCGTTCACAATAAAATCCATCACTCGCCAGCCAGCCCGTCCACAAATTGAGATCAGAACTAACTATTAAACTTGCACCCAAACCTACTCGACCAAATTCAACACATTACGATTCGTGTTGCTACTGGCTCACTTAACTCACTTGCAGCAAAAATCCAGATTAAGTTAGCGGTTCCTTTTCTGTTTTTTTCTCTGCATGGTTAGCGGTGTTTTATTACAAATTCAATTTAAACTGAATGGAAATGTCAATCACTTTAAGAATATAGTATGCAAATAAATCTAATCAAGTAAAGATTTACTTGACGAATTATTTATTGATCTGAGTACTACTAAAGTGAAACCAACAAAACAAAAGTAAACAGATCAGTAGTTTTTAGGTTGAAAGCTCCAGCACTACAGTGAAAAAAAAACGCTTTTAGTAATAATAACATCAACTAAACCCAAGCTATGGCTAAAGTAACAATGAACTCTGAGACCCGTAGATTCATAGCAAAAAATTTGTTCTTGCAATTTTAAAAAGATAATGCACAAAGAATTGTGGTATGATGATCTTTGTAGGCTAGAACAAAGAAATCCATTGTTTTTTTGACACTCACTAAGCAATGTGGTTGAATAAAATCTCGATTTTTGCTAGCTATTGACAGCATTCCCAAGGATGTACGCTTAATTCCATAGCAAAATTTTAAAAAATCAATTCACCAAAAACTGCTTGATATTTTAGTATGGAACAATAATTATGTCAGTACATCAACTTTAATTGATATTTTCCCTTAATGTTAGTTTTTTCCCCCTTTCCTTGCCTAATTATTTTCTTGTTGCTGCATTTCGCTTTGTTCTAACGAGAGTTTTCAATTTTCAATCCAAAGGACTATCAAAGTAAATAATCCAAATATATAATATCGCAGCCCGCCTCAACTAGCTTTGCTATTTCTGCAGGTTGCTATTATCTTGTAAGAATTTTCCTTAACTGAGTAAGAAGTATTGTAAATATTGTATTGTAAATATATTGTAAATAATTTTATTGTAAATATCATCAAAAATAGTTGAACAACTGTATGCATAATATAAACCTGAAAAGGTATAGTAATTATGGCAATTGTTGTTGAATGTAAAAAGGAGAGCAATTAAATAAACTAAACTAAACTGTGGGAAACACAAATTGTCAGGTCCCTGACGACGGAAAAACATGCTTATTTTATGACTAGGCTTACTACAGGAAGCCCAGTAATTGTGGGAATTTCTTTACATTTTATATTACATGGAGTTAACAGGGTCTTTTTTGGTATTCACTTTTAGGTCACATTTTGCTGGTTGGAACAAAGTGTAGATGCCCAACAACTTCTTGATCCATCAAGCAATTGGCTGTTCAAGCCAATGAGATACTTGGAGGGGTGTAAACCTTTGGATGGGTGTGTCTTGTCCATCAGTCAGTTCAAAGGGACAGAGAGGGAGCACTTATTACAGCTAGCAGAATTGTTAGGTACTGTAAAAGACTTGGGAGAAAAGTGTTGATAAAAGATCTTTTTTCCTTATCATTGATTTTCTGATATTGAAGAAATACTCAATCTTGACAATTAAGCGTTATGTTTGTGTATTTTTGGAGAACTTGCAGGGCTCGACACTAACTTTTCAACTTACTAGTCTAATGGCTAGTGTCAACTTTGATGCTACAAGCCAAACATTTTTTACTAGCCATTCGCTGAAATTCTGAGATGTCCTCTTTGATAAAGACAGAAACTTGTATTTTGTTTACTGGTCAAAGTGGCTAGTGGAAACAGAAAATCTACTAACCAAAACTGATTTTTTACTAGTCTGTGGCTAGTTGGCTACCGTTAGTGTCGAGCCCTGACTTGGCAGTAAAAGTCACAGATACTTTCCGCAAATGTTAAGGAAACAAGTGGCATCTGTAGGTAGCTTAGAAAGCAATGATATACATCTGGGCTTGGCTTCTCGAAACCCTATTTGTGCTATCCCAGGATTAATTTTTTTAATCCAAGTTCCTGTTTACTACCTTCTATAGCTTGCTTTTGGATTGGAATTTTGATTTTTAAAACATGTTTCTCTGTTGATAAAATTGAGCAGAGTTTTGAAACATCACAAAGCTTTGACAGGCCTTGAATTCCCTAATTTTGGGGGCACGGCCACTTTGGCCTTAACATTTGTGGCAAAAAATAGGGCACCAAGGCAATTGTCAAAGGCACCAAGGCCATACAGGCTTTGTTTTCCTTTTTTTATTTGATTACCACCTCGATATACATTGATCACTTTCCAGTTCATTACGGATATAAATGAAAATAGCTTTAATGCCTGTTTCTCAAAATAAGAATTGAAGGCACGGCGGTACTCTTTAAAAAAAAGGGCAGGCCATTTGTGGCCGTAAATCGTGCAAATTTCTGGGGTCATTACAGCAAAGGCAAAGGGCATCCACGGTAATTGTCACGTGGCTGTCGCAAATTTCAAGGCCTGCTTTAGTTTTCAAAAAAATAGTCTGAATTTTGTCCTAATCCAAGATTAAGTTAATCAAAGTACTTTGTAACCTTCAAAACTAAGAAATTGAACTAAATGAAGTAGTGCAGTTATGACTAACACATGTACATCCTCCTCATCGTCATCATCATTCACATTTTAAATGTCTAGTTTCCGTACAGTGCATTAACAAACTTTGAGTCCTGGTTTTGAAGCATTAAGATTTGTTTTCTTTTTTCTGAAACTTTGTCAGTGTTTAAAAATGGAATGCTGCTTTGGTGTTTCTACAGAAACAGTTTTACATAAATTATATGAAGTTAATTGTGCACCTTAGTTCAAAAGTTTTTGTCAATACGGTGTAAAATGGATCTATTTGTGAAACTGCATCAGGGTTTTGACTAAGTTTTTTTAAAGTACAGTAGAATAGAAAATTGGTGTAGGTGAAGAACTGATATTTCTCATTACAAAAAATGGCATGGTCCAAATAATTTGACAATCTAAAAAAGGTAACACATTTTTCTTGTCAAGTAGGTGGTGAAATTTGCCACCTCTTATTGAGAACCCTGTCTTATTTTAGGCTGTCTAATAGTGTGTGTAGGAAATTGTAATTGAGAATATCAAAAATTTGATTTTTTTTTGATAAGTGTACTGAAGCCTTGTTTCCAACCTAAACGAATCATTAAGGGCCTGTTCATTTGGGCCTACAGTATTCCAGCTATTCCGGGTTAAGAATGAAGTTTTGAAAATTTCCTTCCAGATTTTTAGGGCGATGAAATATTTGTTTCAAATTTAAAATTCAAAAGAGTTTTATCATGAAGACATGTTTTATTTTTTTAACTTCGCAGGAAAAGCAGCCTCATTAATCCAACAAAGTTCTTATTTTATGAATTCCTATTCCGGAATAGGCCCAAACAAATGCACCATAAATTCTTTCAATGTTACAGTACGTTTTCTTATACCATTGTAAAATCCCTTCTGTAATCGGTCTCTTGCATTAAAGTTGAAATGGAGTTTTCTTTTGTTTGACAGTTTAATGGTTTGTGTAATGTAGCTGTGCTCACTACTCTGGAATCCCTTGAAAACTCCTGGAATATTGGAATTTTCTTCCAGAGCTTTGGAAAAATCATGGAAAAACAGATAATTTCTTCCTTCTGTACTTCTTTAGTCTTTGTCATTATTACTGAGGCAGTCTTTTCTTTGACAGTTTTGGCTCGGTAAGAGCCCTCTTCAGTAAAAAGTTGATCTTTTAATCTACAGATTAAAGTACTGTAGTCGTTCATTCTTGTGCATATGGGATGTTAGTTTATTGCAAGATGTGACGTTATATGGACGTAGTATTGTGATGTTGCTTGGTTGAACATTATTTCTCCAGTTCATACCTTGTTCAATCAAGTATAGAAGGAAGATGAGGAAGTCTATATCAGCCCAAATAATACGACTGTCACAAACTTATAATTTCCCTCTACAGTACTCCTGGAACACTTTATAAACAAATCAAAACTTGCAGAAGCATGAATTTACTTCTTGAATTTTATGTGTTTATACAATTACAGTTGCTGCTACTGTTTTTGCCGAGAGAGAATGTGAGGTTTGGTCCTGGAAAAACACATTCTTGGTACATAGAACAACTCCTGGAATTTTTTTATACACTCTTTTGTTAATGAGAATATACTTTGTAAAACTTTTGAGGCTTAAATTGGCCAGATTTTAAGAGTACTTTAAGAATAACGCTGCAGAGTGTTCCTTAAGGCTAATACTCTGGTAAATCGTACCAACATTCCCCGACGGCTCTACCAGTTTTCCCCAACTCAAAAGTTCAAAATAATTCAGGGGATGTTCCCAGACCTCTCTATATACTGGAGCATTTGGCACTTGATGACCTCGTACCCACTCCAGATGTACCTGCTTTCCCGCTTAGTGAGCCCCTCTTCCTAAGCCTTAAAAAACACACTGTGTTGAGGTTCAGATTTTGTTAAGAATATAATTTTGCATGTTTAGAAAAAAACATTACTAATTACATGTATAGCAATTGCACTCTTATCCCAAATGGCAAAACCATATACAGACCTATTGTTACCTTTGAAGCTCTTTGATACCACAGTCATTTTAAAAACGGAAATTCCATGTCACTGATATTTCTGAAACTAAGAATATTCGTCAAAATTCTCAATCTAAAATCGGCCAAAAAATAAGAATATCCAGTCTTGGTCCGAAAAACAATATTCTTATAAAAAAAAGAGTGTAATCAGTTAGTTAGCACCATGATTATACAAGACAATGCTATTTAACAATTAGACCTCGAGGACGAATGGACTACGAGTAGATAGTCCATGAGGCTGTAGGCCGAATGGACTATTCAAACTCGTTGTCCATGAGGCCGAGAGATCTAATTGTTTTAGTATAAACCTACTAATCGGTCAAAAAAGGATGTATAAATTAAATTATCGATGAAATCCTCTTATATTATAGCAAAAGAGACCATAAACAGGGCTTGTTACTATTTTGATCCGCTATCTTTTCGCTACTCGATGACTATTACTATTAGACCACTAGTAGTGTAGCCAATCAAAATGCAGGATTTGCATTAGTTTACTAGTAGGTTTATACTAATGCCATTTATAACCATAACATATTAAAACAGTTTCATTTTTTTAGGTGCTCTCTGCCAAGAACATTTTGTTCGGAAATCCCGTCCCAACCTTTTGGCTAGTACGCATCTTCTTTTACAAGAGCCAAATGGGTCTAAATATGATGCTGCCATTAAGTGGGACATTCCAGTCGTCAGCCGTGAGTGGTTGTTTGCATGCGCCAAGTCTGGGAAAATGGAAAATTATGAGAATTATTCAGTTGGTTGTAATGGAGAAAGCAGAAAGCCTTTAGACATGGTCATGAATACACTGCCTCCAGAACGGAAGGAATCCGTTAGTGTAGAAAAGTCAAGTACGGAAAAAGAATTAACAAGCAAATGTGAAAACACAAAGGATAAAACTGAAAGCAATATCGAAGCAAATGGGTATAATAAGTCGTATAACTCAGAAGAAAAGAACCTTCCAGTAAATGTTACTCAAATGCAAAAAACAGCTGTAGCTTCAAAACCTGCCATCCAGAAATCGTTTCGGCCTTCATTCGATCTCACAGATGCTTTGCAAGAAGTGGCATCTCCTCTTGTTAGTGGCATTAGAAGTAGGAAGAGCAGAGGAAGTCGTCAGAGCTTTCCCCTGGATGACCTTTTTGCAGAAAATGTTCAGCAGGCTTTGAAAAACGTTGTAAAAGCTGGAGAAGGGCAACATGAAAAAGCGGATGCTCCTGATACGGAAAAGGTATTTAGCTGCATGTTATATCTTGTATGTGTTTGTTTTTTAGTAATCTTATTCTGCTGATATTATTTAATATTTGAATGTGGCTATCCAAAATGGGCTTTTCAGAAAGCAGCAGAAAACGCTGTGCACTACGGTTTAAGCGGCAGTCACAGAGCCCTGGATAGATTTACCATCCCCTATATCTAGGGCTAAAAGAGATAGAGAGAGAGACTTAAGAAAGCCTTTAAACCACGACCTTCAAACCGGCTAACTCCAGTTGGTCCATGTCAAAGACCATAACCTTAAGAAACAGCTTTTCAGTGTTGCATGAGGCATCAACCAGGCTGCAATGAGACGTACGTCGGTGAAACCAAGCAAGCCCTTGGTCAACGATTTATGAAACACACCAAACCTGCATACTACAAGACCCAGAACTATTTACACTGTGATACCCAGAACTATGCATTCTATGAAATCCAGAGATCTGCACACTATGAGACCCAGTCTACGCCGATGGCAAAACAACAGGGCATCAAATCTTCCCAGAGGTAACTACTATCTTGGACCAGGAAGAATGATGGTTCTAGTGAGGAGTAAAAGAGGCTATTTGGGAGCGGGTTGAGGCACCTAGCTTCAACAAGAAGGGGGGCCTCCACTTCAAACTGTCCCATGCATGGAACCAGTTGCCAAGCAACACTCCTGACTTGATGAAGGCCAATGGTTGCTGAACAAGTTTTAATCCTTTTTTGTTTTTCATTTTAATACCTACATACTATACATTTCAAAAGTAAGATGGTAGGACAGGGTTACTAATGAAGAAGTCAGAAGAAGATGTGGGGTAGAAAACCTTGAACTCAAACTAAGGAAAATGTTGTTGAGATGATTTGGTCATGTAAAATGTAGGAATGAGAATAGCATACTTAGGAGAGTGGTGCTGGAGGTGGAAGGTAGAAGGCCAGGAAATAGACCAAAAAAGCCCTAGTAAGAGTAAGGTAGTGGAAGAAAACATGATGAAGTTAAACACGACAGATATGGTAAAGGATAGAAAAGAGTGGAGGCAACGAAGATGAAGAACAAGAACAAGAAGAAAAGAACAGAAGAAAAAGAAACAGCAGCACAACAAGAACAGGAAGAAAAGGAGAGAAAAAAAGAAGCAGCAGAAGAAGAAGGAGATGATGATGGTGATGGTGATGATGAAGAACAAGAAGATGATGAAAATGACGAAGATGATGATGATGACAATGAAAAAGAAGAAGATGATGAAGAAGACGATGACGATGATGAAGATGATGATGATGATGATGATGAAGATGATGATGATGATGATGAAGATGATGATGATGATGTTAACGATGACCAGCTAGATCATGATGAATAAACTTACAGTTCATTTGCAATGTTCTTAAAAGGTTTGTTAAAATGTTCACCTTGCACCACCTTGGAACCCCAAGAGTGTGAAAATTTGAGCTCAATATTGAGCACAGCATTTAATGCTTTTATTTTAACTTTATAAATGATTATGTAACTATTCTTGCTATCAGACTTCTTAGCGATAGAAATATAAGCTTAAAAGTCTTCTTCGAAAATGAACCAAAATGTCCTTGAAAGTCTTTGAATAGATTTCCAAAATGTCTGTATGAACCCTTAAACAGTTAATATCTCCTACTGAAGTCAAATTTGTTATGGATAAGCGTCCAGTCATGCGGGAAGAAACTGCTTTTTATTCGTATAACCTTTGTTCTCAATTAGTGAAGCATTATTGCTGTAAGATCTGAAAACCTTTCAATCATTAGTACCCTTTTGGATGCAATATGGTTACTGTTATTTGACCAGCAAGGTTTCTACAAATTTTTGTTTTCAAGATTCTATTTGATTTCTACAACTCCTTTCAAATACCGAACTGAATGATAATACACTGTTTGCTTCTTCTGTTAGGAGCTAGTCTGTGACCAGGGTTATCAGTAAGTGCCGCCAGCCAGCGATATTGCCAGCTACAGTGTTTGAACGTTTTCACTGGCTGGAAATTGGCAGAGATAAGCAGAAAGAACAGCGCTCATTACAAATACACTTTAAAAAATAGATAAAATAAAACATGCCATCTACTTTCAGAATATCTCCGCCAATTTCTAATCTTATTGACAACCTTATGTGATGGATTATTGTCCTGTCCAGTGAGAGTCAGTTGTCATTTGCTTAATACGCCAAAAAATAACAATAAGTGGTAGCTCCATTTGATACAAAACTTGTGAAATATTTACTAGGCTTTTATGACCTTAATATTTAATGCTGAACTGAGGTACTTTTTGTCTTAATGAAAGAAACAATTCATTGTCTAAAACCATCCCTTGAAACAAATTGCTGTAAGATTATGATAGATCTTTTTTTGTAATCTGTTTACACCATAGGGAATCCAAATGGGAGAAGCAAAATGTATTCTGCATGGTGTCATTCTTGCCGTCAGTAAAAAGTTGAATACACAACAAACAGAACTGTACAGCACTGCGTCCTCCCTCGGAGCTGACTATCGATGGATTTATGACGAGTCTTGTACTCACCTCATACATCAGGTATGGTCTGTAAAAAACTCTGTTACATATTATAAGCTATCTATCTCATTGTGAAAGCTTGGGATGAAGTGCAGCCGAAACCCATTCATGTGGGCCTGTTGTAGCTTGTTACTTTCCGTTGCATAATTAACAGTAATTTGCTTACAATATTTACGTAAAAGCACAATAGAAATAACAAACTGAATATAAAAAACGAACTTTTTTAATACATACATGTTTCGGCAAACCTATGCCATCATCAGTGCAAATAAATGAGCTAAGTTACAAATGTTACAGAATATATATGATACGATAATTACAAACAATAGAAATCAGTTTAATGTTAATTGTTTAACCTTACTAGTTAAAAACATCGACCTTATTTCCAATACTTTTTATGCAGTTATCATTATCTTCTTACCGTGAGTGTTTGGATTTGTTCCTGTAGTTCCCTCAATCCGTTAGTGTGAGCTTCCCTTTCCTATCAGAAGAGCCATTAAACATTTTACTGCAAATTTTCAGTATGTTCTCCATATAAAAGTTATACAGTTAAAGTTTAAATGTTAAATCTATTCACGGGGGTATCCCCTTTATTTTCAACTGATCTTCTATTAATTTTCTTCACGATTTTTTCTTGAAGCAAGAGCAGCCTAAACCGTGTTCTGTACAGTAATAAAGCACGCGAGAAGTGACAACGACACGAAACAAAAAGAGTCGACTCAGTTTTCGCTTTGCTTTTGAAGTGTTCTCGTTACTTCCAAAAACTTTATTATTGTACGGAGCAGAGTTTTGGCTATTCCATGTGTTTAATATTATAGAAACTAATCAGTCTCGCGCGTGAACACAGTTTGAATGCAAATTTCATAGCAAATACTTAAAAATACGACAAGTTCTACAATATCATTAACCAAGATGGACTTTAATTAAAAAATAATAAATCTCTAGCTGATACTGATATATATGAACGAACGATGTTTCGGCCATATCACACAGCCTTCTTCACGTCGATCGTTCATATATATTAGTTTCAGCTAGAGATTTATTATTTTTTACTAATAGAATCAACTGGATGACTGAAAACATTCATTATCAAGATGGACTTTATTCTTAAAAACATTCTTTCACACTTAAGACAGCAGTTAAAATTAAAATGTAACAGAAAGTCAAGGACCTCCATCTCGTTTATTGCTGGGTTGCACCTGACGTCATGGCGGCCATGTTGGATGACACTTAACAAAAGAATTTTGATTATTTCTTTTGTTTTGGACTCCAACATGGCCGCTATGTTTATTGTCTTTTGTATCTCTTGGGAATGATTAAACCCAAGAATAGACGCCATTTTATTTATCTTGAAAAAAGTTATAGTTGTCATAGTAACTAAGGAATGGTTTTTAACCTATCAGAGCGATTATTATATCAATCAAACCATCCAAGGCAGAGTATCCATGTGAGATTGCAAATATTTTCAGGTCATAAAAGATTACTCAATTCTTTCTATAAATTGTGCAACTGTACTCGATATTGAATAGTTACTCCAGCAATTTTGTATTTTTCTGCATTAAGGCAACTAACAGCTGACAAGGTTTTTTAAATGACTTTTCTGTATTTTTCTGTTAAAGTATATTTTGATCGAAAATTTAAGCAGCCTATCATGCAACTCCAGTACTAAGTTTGGCCTTAAAATTAACCCAGGGTTCCTATTCTTTTGAATTTCTAAAACTTCATGACTTTCCACGACTTTTTCCACGCCTTTTCTCGCCGATTTTCCATGACCTAGTATTGTTATTGTTACGGCTGGCTTGGTCACAAAAATGGATCACATTCCCACGTATTTGGTTGCAGCCACACAAGTTAGTCTGATGTAACTCTCGTGCGGATTTACGCACTACGTCTTCGAGTCTATCTTAGTGGTATAATCATTTGATTATTCAGCAAAACGGCGTGTAAATTTGTGCAAATATACGGATTGGGTATATCTTTTTCTACACACTGTTAGCGATCTAAATTCTGCCAATTTTCCATGACTTCCCGTGCCCCTAATCAATGTTCCATGACTTTTTAGGCCTGGAAAATAATATTCTAAAATTCTATGACTTTCCAGGTTATCCATTACCCGTACGAGCCCTGTAGCCAGTCCGAGTTCTAGTAAAAATCCTAAGTAGCTTTGAAAAACAAGTCTTGTAACGTTTGCCACTATTTACCTGCTGTAATTGCATGTAGAGGTTTCCAGCTTCATCTTTGGCGACTCTCCCCTGTTCCCGCACCTCAGCCATCCTTTCCTCAAATTTCTAAGTAAAAACAAAAAACACCAGTGTTATATTTAAAAAATGCCTCAGCTTTTTAAACTGAAACAAGAATGAAAACATTGATGACAAATGATAAAATCTTTCGTGTTAAAGTAAAATTATTTCTACTTCATTAAATTTTAAACTTAAATCAAGGTAATTAAAAACGTTAGTACGAGAAATAAAGAAAAAAATTGGTCCTCGCTTACTTTAACACATGATTTTTTTTTGCAAAAAGTATGTGAGAGGAAAATTAGCCAGTATCAAAAATACCATAATACTCTCTGTTTGTCTCTCCAAAAGTTTACATAAGCATTGTTTTTATTTTCTCTTGGGATGCACAATGTTTCCAAGAAAAACTGGAAACAATGCTTATGCATTGGTATTTTTGATATTGGCCAATTATGTAACTCATCTATAAATCTCACTCCCACATGTCCTTGCGCGCTTCACACTAGAGAGATATCTGACAAAGTCCATGGAATTTGTGGAATTTTAGGAGAAAAAAATGACGGCGGACTTGAAAGTCAGCAAGGAAGCTTTTGAGCCTGTCGTCAGTTTCTCCCTGAAAAAGCTAATGCAACAACATGGGTCTGGAACAACCAATCAGAAATCAGATCGAAATGGATTTTAACAGATGTGTCGCCCACGTAATCAGAGAAGAAAAATCATCTGGGACCGAAACTTATCTCAATAATCAAGATGAAAAATTAATTGTTCCGCAATCTGATGATGAGTCAAGGACATTCACTCACTTAGACTGTCGATGAACAATTTCATGTTGAGTTTGCTTTGATTATTTTCCTAAATCTATGTGTTGACTTTAAGATCTATGGTTTGGTTAAATTTATTGAATGTTTATGTTCTTAAGAAAATTTTGAAAAGGTGTAGTGTATTTGAATTGGTATGGTCAGCGGTTGTTACTAGAAATAGTAAATATGGCTGGCAGCCTGTATGAGCCTGTGTTTTTGCTATAGTTTAATCTGTTTATATCGGGTCATGGACGTTAATGGCCTAATATTCAATTATTCAATGATCAATGTGAATCAAAGTTCCATTTCAAAAAACCAGCTCAATCAAAGATGATTTTAGGTTTACACAAAATAAAAACATCACCTTAAAAGACAACATTATAATGCGTGTACTGAAAGTGACATCGGTATTCGAACTTCCACATTCATTTTTCGTTTTCCTAGGCCAATTTAAAAAACGAAAAACTCAAACTTCCAATATTGCATTATACCATATCTAGTTTAATTTAACATTGAAAAATTAAACAAAAAATGAACAAATAAAGAAAACGGTTTTACGTACCAATGGATAAGTTGTACTGCGTAGTGAAAAAAAGATGTTTAACCAAATGTTCACTATGGCGTAAAACTTACCCATTTGTAAAACTGTTTCTGCATGTAAAAACACCGATGCAGCATTCCATTTATGACATTTAAAACGAGCAAACTATGATTCATAAAAATGAATCTCTCGAAGATCTTGCATCTCTGAAAAACCGAAAGCTTTCCATTGGAGTGAGGGAAGTTAATCCTTTTACCAGCCTAATGCAACAACACGGCGGCCGCTTATCACGTGTTTGGATGGTGCTAAGTAAAGTGAAGTTTTCAAATGTCAATTAATTGTATTTTTTTAGAAACGTGATGCATTTGATGTATAAAATACAAAATGTACAGTAAAAAAATTATGTGACAAAAACCATGTCGTTTGAAAACAATCAATTGGTAAGACTAATGTTCACAGCGAAGCCTGGCCAACTTTCCGCGGGGCAAAGGCAGTACTTAATATAGCAAGAAAGCGAAAAAGGGATATATAGTAATAGTCTGAAAAGATATTTTCAACCACATTACACTAAAATCACTCCCTTGTGCTTGATAGATATCTGAATAGAAAAATTGATAGATATCTGAACAGAAAACTATAAATACTGCTGAAAAAAAGAGCAAAACAATTACTGTCATCACAGGGTTACCTAAACTGCGTGTATTTCTAGAATTGATAACCATAATCCTTTGGGCGCCTATTAAATAAGAAACCACAATACCTTTTCATTCAATTCACAGTCCTCGAAACATATTTGCCAACATTACAGACACTTCAACTAACAATATTTCTCTAGAGTATAAAATAGTTTAGCTTAGGCTAAACCAATAAATCTTAAGATTACGGTAAAGATATATCTCTGCTGTATTACGTCGCATACCATTTAACATATACACAATTGGACATGTTATGAATTCTCAAAAAAATGATAAAAATTGAAGAAAATATTGAATAATTTTCCTTTACGGAGTTACAACTAGCAGCCATTTAATTTCTGTAATCTTTTTTTATCATCACAAAGTTAGCTCAATTTGATACTGGGGAGTTTTGATGGCATTCGACATAAACTGCTTAGAGCTCAATCAAAAAATGTTTTTGTTTCAGAGACAGAAAAGATGAGGATTGACTTTGAACAACAACTAAATCAAATTTCCTGGCAAAGTTTGTGCTAAATTTTGTGGCGATATGACATAAACTGATCCGAGTGTTGTAACTTATTATATAGCCGCAAATATGTAAAAATAGTTTCAAGAAAAACGCATTTGAAATAACACTGCCAACTTGCTTGTTTACTTCCGGTAAAAAATTCATTCGAAATATCTCAAGTTTGGAAAATATTTTATAGGTTTGAAAACTACTTTTACAGCCAAGCTTTTGCTATCAAAATATAAATTTGATCCTTTTTTGTTTCTCAAAGGAACCCAAACCCTATAAAAACCTTATATCACGTAATTTGACCTATCTATTTGATATTATTATGAACTCAACCATAGATAGCGTGGTAGTAACTAACTTTAAGCTAATATATCAAGTGGGTACTATACGGTCATGCTGGTGGTGGGCTTTACCCCTTGAAAAAAAACCCTAAATAAAAAGTTAATTGTGATTCAAAAAGTTTAGTCGAAACTAACTTGTCTGTTGATGACTTCATCTTGTAATTTGCTACCAAGACGACTCAATTTTCCACGAAGTTCTTTTATTTCTCTCTAGGGGAAGAATAAATCCAAAAATATTTAAAAAACAGCTAGAAAAGACAAAATTATCAGGTTATACTACAACTACTGTTATTACTAATACTACTTCTACTATAACTACTACTATTACTACTACTACTATTACTACTACTACTATTACTACCACTACTACTACTACTATTAGTACTATTATTATTATTACTACTACTACTGCTATTACTACTACTACTACTACTACTACTACTACTATTACTACTACTTTCCTTGTATTACTACTAAACGATAATTCTTTCTATGAATAATCAAGTTTTTCTCTGCTTTTTGCTAGGATGATGTAGAAGAAATTGTTCTTCCTATCACCGTAAGGAGAACGAAAACTGACCATGGACAGAAAAAAATCTCCATGCGGTCACGGAAATCCTAGAACATTTGTAACGCGGCCATAAATCTACCGAGGATCCATAGAATGTCTTGGACATATGCTGAAGCCTTGTTAAATGATAAAATGCCGAACGCTTTAATGTTTTCATTGCAATCCAATGATAAAAATAATGACTTTTAGGCCTGTAATTAAAGGAGCTGATATTTTACCGATTTCGGTTCGAATTTATTCACCTGCTGCTAAAACATCACATTTTTAGAAATGATAGATGCCCAATTTTGTAAAAAAATGTGATATATGAGACATCGCTGATTTCTTAGTTAAACTGGACAAGCGCTCGCTTGTCTCTTAATATGGTGGCCCTTATGAAAAAAAACGGATATATGTAAAGTGTGCTAAAAAATAGGTTCAAATAGTAAATAAATACCTTACAATTACAGTAAGTTTATAGCTGTATTTTTATCACATACAAGTTGTAAATATTGCTGGGTTTCACCTGTCCTCATTGCGGCCATGTTGGAGTACACTTAACAAAAGAATTTTGATAATTGCTTTTGTTTTGAATTTCAACATGACCGCTTTGTCTTTTATCTTTTGCATCTCTTGGGAATGACTGCAACCCAAGAATATAACAAAAGGGTTTTTAAAAGAGAACAGGGAGAAGACTGAGAAACATCCGGAAGCTGATCAAAGTAGTTGCATGAGGATAAAGGGTGAGAGAGGGTGAGAGAGTGAATCCTCGATATAAACCTTATTTCTAGGGTTATCCCACTCAAGTTATTTTTAGACATCGTACCCAGTTCCTTTTCGGATGTAACTCTGCTGTGATTCTATGTTCGTTTCATAGAGCCCGCGCGATCCGTCATATTTTGGTCCCATTTTTCATCCTTCAATCATGTCTTTTCCACAAACACTATATGCAATTTGCTTTTTATAATATGTAGAGATCTTGGGTACTGATAAAAAAACAAAAGAAAAGAACTTTGATAATAGAGAAATTATTGTTTTGATGCGCACTCAGGTCAATTAAGGTCTGGATCATGGTCGGTGCTCTCCTCAAAATGAGTTTTTTAGCAATTACTCTGCTGTTCCTTGACCGATTTCTTTCATCTTGG
>JAOBAY020107871.1:0-17034 GCA_025331085.2 Zoanthus sociatus | reverse complement strand
ACTAGATCTGAGTAAATTTCTTCAAAATTGAAGAAATATAAAATGCCATTATTATAAAATTATTTTTAAATGGTTTGTTTGTTGTTTCAGTTTGAAGGATCTTGCTGTTATTGACTCAACGCCAAATGCCCTGTATCCGAATATTGTATCGATTGTTAACGAGGAAGTTTTTAGTGTCAAGGTATTCCTTGTATTGACTTTCATATTTAAAGTATCTGCAGTTTACTTGTATGATATGTGGATTTGTGCGCAGAGCCAAAAAATTGTTTGAAGTAAGATAAATTTGACAGTTAGTTTAAGAAGTTCTAAGTTCTATATTTTCTTGTAGATTAAGCTAAAAGCTAAGCTAAATTATTTATGAACCAAGTGGCCCACTTATCTCCGGTTTCTGTGGTGTTAAGCGGATGAGAGTATTTGACTCCTCGTGGATGGGACACTAATCCTTCGCAGGTTAGCTCCCAGCAGACGCTAGTATTCCTTTATCTACCCCGGAAGAATGGAAAGCTGAGTTAGCTTAAACGGGAGAAAAGTCGCACAAATTAGTTTAGGCAAAGATAATACCAACTGCGCCAAACATTCTTGCCCTTTTTGTAGATTATTGTCGTCAGTAAATTGTGATAACTTCGAGAATTGAAAAAACTCGCTGTAAGGTTGGGTGGACAACACGTATTTCAAGAAAGGTTTTTAAGCTAGAAACTGCTTCCAATTACTTTGCTCATAATTTTGAGCCATCGAAAAAATTATTTTATTCAGATATTTGTAGAAAAATTTTAAATACTAAAGCGTAGTAAGAATCGTTATCAAACTAATAAAATATGAAATTGTTAAACGGTTCACTGAAAACATCATCAAGAATGGCCATTGTTCTCGCGACATTTCCACTCCAAATCAAATCAAATTAAATTGTCAAGGCAAAATCTCATTGCAATTCCTTTAATATACCTTTTTGGCAACCAAAACTACTGCCTTTGTTATGTGTAATGAGAGTGGAAATGGCGAACTCAGAACGACAGCTTTGTGTTTTTTTTAAACGGGTATGGCAACAGTTTTTAAGAAAAAATTTTCATTGGACAATTTAGCAATTTGATATGCAATGTTTTTGTTTTGTAGGTTGCAGTGTACAATGATGCAACAAAGGGTTGCAGTGTGAGAAACATGGACGTGGTAGATACGAGCTTCACTATGAATATTGGTTGCATCAGGGTGGTGTTTCTGAACAGATTCGTGATGAGACTTCTCGTGAGTTCATCAAGCTTAATATATACTATTGTGTTTTAGAACTAGTATGTGGCTAGCCTCCCTAGTTATGACAGTTGGTTTGTTAGATACATATCTTGATTTTGAATAAATTGCAAAAGAGTGATAAACAACTAGCAAAGGGATTAAAAAAAAGGACAAGGCTTATCAAGTGAATTCTCGTTGAATATTAATTCACTTAAGAAAGTCAAATTGGTGAAGCGTTCAGATTGCTTAAATATTTATTAACTAAAATATTTATATATACATATGCAGTTTATGATATTAGTATTTTTAAAAGATTCTTTTCATTAAAGAAATAACTAGTATTCCAAACAATCTTCATATGAAACACTATTGAAAAGTCCCCCCGTTTTTTTTTTGGTTAAATCTTAAAGCATGTAGCTATAGTATAAACTAATTGCGACTCTGAGCCGGTGATTCCACATTTCATTGCCGGCTAGTTGGGAAAAAATATATTCCATACTACTGGAGTGGTGCAGCTACGGAGCCAATATGAGAAATATATTTTCTCCCAACGCTGACAATATAATGTGGAATCACCGGCTCAGAATCGCAATTAGTTTTAATTCTGAACTGGAAATTCTACGTTACATCAGGTCTCTCTCCCTGACCGAAATTTTAACTGTATGGTGATACATGATTATATATATGATGCACATGTTTTGTCCAGTCCATCAAAAGTATTTGAAGAGAATGTCACAATTGTTTTTTGGAATTGCATTTAGTGGTACGTAATCTATGGCCAACTCTGAAATATGATATTTATCGCGTGTTTGGCTTTTTGCAGGCATTCTTGAATAATTTCCAGAAAGTGCAAGATGCCTTAGCTCTTGCAAAGAAGAGTGCGGCGGAGTCGGCTGCTACTACAGTAAGTGACACTTGTACAGGAAAAACAATTATTTTGTGGAAGTAGACCAAGCAGATTTCACTTGAGCGGCTCTTGTCGTTATTGCTGTGTATTGTAAAAAGTTTGTTTAATTTTGTTCTAACGGAAAACATTAGAAGCAGCTGTCCATTATAACTAGTTCTAATCTTATTCGCAATTTACATTTGATTGATATAACATCAATTGGATTATATTTAATGTTAATGGAAAAAAGTAAAGTTGACATAGCAGTCATAGAATTGGATACAGTTTAGGTACCTGCTGCAGTGTTCTAGTTATGTCTGTTCAGATATCTATCTATTCACCTCTACCACCTCGGAGATGTGTGTTTCCCGGATGTGTTTAGCTTACGTTGACTTTAACAGACTCCGTTAGTTTTTTACAGTGCAGTGTAGCTTTCCACCCTTCTTTTATGGGTTTGAAATGTTCCCTTCGGTAATAAAGGTCCAACATGTATTTAAAACATAACAAGTCTCACTAAAAACAAAGAATTCACAACTCTTTGTTTAAATATATTTTTGACTTGCTCACTCCCTTGTGGATTTCCTCAATAGGTACAAAGTTATCCGAAACAGAGCATCAGAATAAGTCTTTCAATTATGATTAAGGCACCGCTTGTCATTGTTCCGGTGAACTCCAGCTCTGATGATGCCTTGATTGCTGACCTTGGCAAACTGACCGTATCCAACACTTTTTTGCTGGTGGAATCCGGCTCTGACCCCGAGGGTAGTGATGCTGTAATAGTGGAAAAGATGTCTGTTGAACTAAGCTCTGTTCAGCTGGCCAAGTTAGTATGGAGAATTTGTATTAATATCAGAATTATTGCCAAGGAAGGAGCAGCTTACCAAGGCGATAGAAATTGTGTTTCAATTAAAATTCCAGTAGGCTATTGGACGATTGTGACTCCATACTACTATTAGAACGTTTAGAACATCTAGAATGCTTACTTTCTTTTGTCAAATATTTTGTGCCATTGTTTTACTATTTTTGAGAAATAAAAAAATAGAATAAGAAAGAAATCTGTGAAGCATTCCAGTAATAATAATAATAATAGTGATAATAATAATAATAATAATAATAATAATAATAATAATAATAATAATAATAAGCTTTATTTTCTTTAGATAAAAGTTACATATCCAAAGTTACAATACTTAAAAGTCTAAAAGTGCGCTAATTACACAGACTATATAGTAAAAACATATACTATAATAATAATTATGAATAAAATAAGCAAAAATATGTAATATTAATAAGATAATATTTGTTAAACATTCTAATAGTTTTTGTTTTTTGTGCCATCCTGCAAATCGCCAGTTGAATTGCGTTATTCTTGATAATGAACAGAAGATTATAGCTGCAATCACTGCAATCTTTTTTGCAACAGATTAAACAAAAGATTTTGGAGTCACGTTCACGGTGAAATTTGTACGAATGTGCTTTAGTGGAAAAGCCAAATTGTCACTGAACGAACACACAATAAAATGAAGCCCAATTTATAAATTGGGCATTAATATAAAATAACAATGCGTTTAACTTTAGTATATGATGTCTAGTAAATAACCTTATAACATCGAGCTGATGGTGTTTTGTAGTGGTATCGTAATGAATGGGCGGGATATTTGTGCAACACGGATCATTCTGGAACCTTTTGGACTGAGTATTCATTTGACAAGGAATCTGTCATCGTGGTTTCACAAGATACCAGATATTGATGTCAGTGGCAAACTTCAAGCCGTCAAGGTATTGTATTATTGTACTACGTTTTCTCTTCAGCAGTTCAGTATAGTCATTCTAACATAAGATATTTGTCTTTGACAAAATCCCTAACTTTGAATTGCGGTAATCTTAAACAGATTTATAAAATTATATTTTTGTTGTTGAATGTTAAAAATTATACAACATTGTCTGAACATCAGAATAATTGTTTTCATTCTTTGATTACTGATCCTATTATTGAGCATTTTTCTAACGTTATGTCCTAATCAGGCTTTCAATGTAATGTTGTAATATCACTAATTGATTCAATTGTTTTATACTATTCCTAGCTTTGTGCTGGTGAAGAAGATCTTAAGACCCTGTTAGGTGTGATTTTTCAAAACTTAAAGGAAGGAATTCCTCACACGACTCCAAAGGGTTGGTGAAAAATCTGTTTTTCTGCTGCTAGAAACTGAATATTACCTTAACATTTAGGTAACATATAGGAGTAAGCTTTATAGATACAAAACGCAAGACTCTTAAAATAGGCGGTTTTAGGAAAACGTTGGTATATAGATACTTAGAGAAAAGAAAATAATCGACACAATAATGACAATCTACGATGATTTTTACGTTAGTTTCTATTGAACGACAATCAATGGCAGATTAGTAAGCAGCAGTAGTTTGTACTTATTCGGCTCAGCAAAGGGAAGACTGACATAAAGTTTCTTACACAAGGATTAGCTTAGCTTTTAGTTAGGGATTAGGTTCGATTGCTGCTACTCTCCTAAATTTTATTCTGAACTGATTTTGTTCCAGAGCTGGACGATCCAAGTTTGGCCTTAGAAGATGTCGAGGAGCCAGTTCAGGTGCAAGTGGCAGGTACATAACTAAGATTTGATGAATGTTCAACGAACGAATCAGAGAGTAGAGCCCCCATCGAACCAAACTGTTATTTTTTTTTCGTTTCTAGAATGTAAATTGAGTTTGAATTTTTTTTATTTTTTTATTTTTGTTGGTAAATTTACTACTACATACCTTAAGTTTTTAAATTAGTTAATTATTAAGCATCGTTAAATCAGTTATTTTAACTTTTGCCATGTTTTCGGCCATTTTGGGGATGGATTGTAAACAAGTATATTCGAAATACTCTGTATTTATCCAAAATGACCATTGGAACATCCAACCTGAATGGAAAAGGAAGCATGGGAATTTGTTAAAAAAAGTCTGCAACTGAATTGTGTATTTATCGATGGTTCAGCAACTGAATTTCAGCTTCAAAGCCGGTGTTTCTTTTAAAAATATTCCAAAAATGTTTCTCTTTTATTCCATATCATCAATCCGGCTTTGAGCAGTTGAGGGCAATTATCAAAAGTAAATCAAAATGTTCAAAATATTTCTACCTTCAATTTTGGATTTCATTTCTTTACACAGAGAAATTGAGGTCGACAGATGAAATTACTGCAGACAAGGAAGTTTGGGATACCGTTAAATTTACTTTCGAGATTGAACAAGTTACAGTTGCTTTGTATTGGAAAGAATCTAAACTGGTAAGAAATTTAACCTTCAATGATCTCTGCTAACTAACAGTAAATCTTCGTTGAACTCCAAGAAACACAAAATTTTTGTTTGTAAATTGTAAAGTTTTGGCTGTCAGCTCATTTTTTAACATTTTAAATTGCATGCTAGCATAGAATTGTGGTATAATTGTTTTAATTCAAATAACAACAACAACAATTTATTTCATACTCATCTACATATTTACAGGTTTTGTGGAAAGAATGTAAATTGATATATAACAATCTAACATAACAAAAGATACAGAATGTACACACAAAATCTAAAATTATAGTATATTTATAAAATGTCAGGAAAAGGCAGAAAAATAAGATGAAAATATAAACGTGACATGAGTATGGAGCATCCTAGGAGCAAGGCTAACCTAGAGGATACCCCACACTATCCGGTTCATTGTACTTAGTAACTCAAAAAAATATCGCCAGGTTCATCATTCACAGTGAAGATTATTACAGAGAGTAAATGGTAGATAGCATGGAATTTTCATTCATTTGTTTCATTTTTATTTGAGAGCTTAGGTATATGATCAATCATATACCTTCACACAGAATTCTTCAAAGAAGAAACTGAATGCACAATTTGATTTCTGTAGGAAGCTTATTTCAAAAATAGGGGCCAGTACAGTTAATTGATCTTTGCCCATGCTGAACAGCATTCCTACATTTAATATAGATATTTTTATGCGAAACTAAATGGGTGTTTTTCAGATAATGGCACAAAGACATTGTTAAAACTGGTTGGCAAAAGATTATTTTGCATAAGCATAACAAACTTTAAGGTGTTAAACAATTATGTTACGGAACTTAATTAGTTTTAATGCTTTAAAAATTGTTTCGCCATGAGAGGTCAGGTCATTAAATATTATGAATTTTATGGCTTTTTTGCAAAGTTACAAGTATTTTGAGATATGATGGAAAGGTTTGATCTAAGGTTTCGATTCCATAGATTAAATAAAAAAAATTATATCTTAAAATAAGTATATTAATTTGGCACATAATATCTTAACTTTATTAGAACCCCAACTTGCTTAGAGAGTTTCTTAGACAATTTATGAATATGAGATAAATGACTGTCTGACAATACACTAAAGTATTTAATAGAGGAAGTTATTTTTAATAGGCTTTCCATCTATATAAAGCAAAATACTTGTTTTTGTTTTGAAATGAAATTGTCGAGGAGATTATAGGACAACTTAAATGTCACAGCTCAGGGCTCGACACTAACTTTTCAACTCACTAGTCAGATGGTAAGTGTCAACTTTGATGCTACCAGCCAAACCTTTTCTTTTACTAGCCATTCGCTGAAATTCTGAGATATTTTCCTTGATAAAGACAAAAACTTGTATTTTGTTTACTAGCCAAGTGGCTAGTGGAAATAAAAAGTCTACTAGCAGAAACTAAATTTAGTGTCGAGCCCTGCAGCTTTTTTTGAAATTCATGGCATTTTAGATACTTCCGTCCTATTCTTAGGTTCTTGGTGAAAATGTTAAACGCAATCCTGCTTGTTGTCTTGGGGAGGTCTCAGTTGTTCGATTGGTAACAGGCGGAAGGATTAGAAGCGATACTTCTTTGTATGCTAATGTTACTTTGGAAACGTGTACTTTGGATGACACAAGACCACAAAGTGAGGAAGGAGTTCCCAGGTAAACAGTGATTTACATATCGTCAAAGAATATATGGTATAAGAGTATTTTAACAAAAATGTACATTCACTGCCCGGTGCAAACGTGTAGAACTAAGTAGCTCCATCAAAATTAAGTAAGTTGCAGTGCGTTGAGACTTTCTCGCTCTGTTTGACATTTTGTTTGAAAGCATGCCAATTTTAAAAACTTTTAGATTTTAGTCCTGTTTGGCCGCAAGTCCTTGAAGGAATAATATTTGTGACGAAGCTTGAATGAAATAGTTGGTATAATTGCTTTGCAACAAAACTGTGTAATAGTAAGACTATAGGTATCCAGAAGGTTGTGTTTATGACTGACTGCTCAATTTTTCCTTACAGAATGATGGAAAGATTTGTTGGTAGCGGAACATCAGATGTGCCAAACATGGTGGAAATAACGTTCAAGCAGGCCGCCTCCCAAGACAAAGATAGTAATTTAGAATTATATCACTTTACTTTATGTTCAGAAATGATTGAAACTCACATAATGCTGTTTTATGTTTTTGCTTTCAAAAGATTACGTAATATATTTAATTTTGGTAATTGTCATTACTTTTTAAAATGATGTGGAACTTAATATCAAGTTTGGGCCGAAAAAACAAATATATTATTGATTAACAAATTTGGTTTCATGTAGACGTTCATGCTCTTATATAGTTTCATTTTTTTTATTAACTATTTGCATTGTTATATTTCTAGTCAATATGGAGATTCACAACGTCCACTTGATATTCAATCTGGAGTTCATCATACGTATGGCAAATGTTTTTACAACTGCTATGGAGGTCGCTGGCAAACCAAGTATAGCACCTTCAGCAGCATTACCTGCTACCAAAACAGTGGCTGCACCCAGTATAGAGAAAGAGGACGCAGACCTTCAACTTCACTTTATTGTGCAGAACCCCGAGATTGTTCTTCTCGCCGATGCAAAAGACAAGGACACGAATGCTTTATTCTTAAATGTATGTAGAAGAGTAAATAAATTTCTATGGTACTTTTATTCAACTTGACAACTACCCCACTCACCTGTTTTGTTATGACTTCCTAAGACCATGCTTTGTGACTATACGAACCTTGTAATTTTATTATTGTCTCCCTTTTCATTATATTTATTATGAGAATCACCGTCTTCTTTATCAACATAAAACACAGTCTTAAAAAAGCCTTCTTTATATTTTGAACTTGATATTGTGGCTGCTATTCATAAGGCGGTAGCCCCTATGTTAAACGGAAGTTAAATAAGTAAGTAGATAAGTAAGTAAATAAAGGAGTGAGTGAGTAAATAAGACTAAAAACTTGATTGACACGCGAGGCATGCTGGGATTTCAATTGTAATTCTAGTCTTTTCATATGCTCAGCGTCGTGTGTCGTGTAAAATTATATCTATTTTCTTGTTGGTAAAGTCTAGTAAAGTCATGTAAAATTTATAATTAGCTTTTCGTTTGGGCAGAATTTAACTTTATTATTTCAACTTTGTTAAATTCTTGCACTTTTATCTACCTAAATTCCCAATTTGTTTAACTTTCTAAAATTTCGAAATTATACTTACTAAAGCCGTTATAAAAAGTATAGAGCCAATGTCAATAAGTTTTCAGCAATTCGTAAAGCAAAGCAGAAGTGCAACGCCTGTGGGATGTGGCTGGAATAGTAAAAATACCGTGCTGCACCTGCGTGCCTTCAACGACACATCCATCAAATAGGGTAGAGGGGCCAAGCCCGTACCAAAACTTGTTTTTGTTTTACTTGCACATTTTTGTAACAGGTTGTACTCATGTTTTGTATATTTGCAGATTCTCTACATTCACGTGATGGGAAACCTTTGTCAATTATTAAAATTAGAGAAAAAAATCTTTATATTTTCCTGCACAAAGCAGTTTGTCAGTAGCCACATGCAAGCATTGCGAGCCTGATATTGTTGGGTATTGTGCATTTTTATTACCAGGTTAACCAACAGGCCCTCATATTGAAATCGATTACAGAGCATAGTTTTTGCGTCATTTAAATTTACGTTTTCTACATTTACGCTTACAACTTTCAATGTTTTAATACAAAATGGCGCTCATATTTTTGATTATTTTTTATACATAGTTATGACCTTGCTATTAGTTGAATAAAGCTCGTATAGAAACTTTCATCATACATTCATCTTTCTTCAGAACTCGGTAGTCTTTCATTACGTCTTGAGTCATGGACAGCAAAAAATGTTTGGTTCTGTGTCAGACGTTAAAATTACCTCCGCCGCTTTTGACAAGGAGCAACGTGCGTCAACAACAGTTCAGGTATGCTTGCTTATTATGGGTCTCTTTATACCTCGTCATGATACAATTTTAGTTGTTCTTAAATGATATATAATGTAAACATAGACATACTCATAGTTAATTTAAATTTCTAAAATCCTTTGTTTGCTAGTCTGTTGTTAGTATTCAAAATTGTCACAAGACTTGTATTAACCCCCAGTCATTAAATGTTAAATGTAGAAAGCTAAACAGGCCGATTACTCACTGGTGCTAATTGCATTGTAACTTCAAAATCGAGTTTGTTTGTTTGGTCAATATCTTTTGTAGGTTTTTCATCTGTCACACGTGTCGTTAAACAGCTCAGCTCCTGAGGGGGGTGCTATGCACATAGACATTTCAACTGGATTTGCTCGTGTCACCATGTCATCGCCAGTTATCAAGACTATTTCTGCCTGTGTCTTGTCCCTTACACCTACTAAGGTACGTCGAAATGACAGCTTTAACGAGCCATCGTAACAAATTAAATCAGTTTTGTTGAAAAGAAGGCAAAATACTAACAAAATTCAACTTTGCCATATACAGGACGAAGAAAACAGTGATAAAAAGAAGGAAGTGGATAATTCTGATCTATGGGTTGAGAAAGCTATTGAGCACAGTCAAAGATGGTACTTAGACCCAGGTGAGAAATACATGCATTTGTTACAGATTAAAAAGCTATATTAGGTGAAAGAGGAATTCACTTAAATCTTCAACCTAAAAGTGATAAATAATTGGCTGGTTTAGTACTCTGTTTAAACGTCGTCTCTTGAATGTCTCTCAGAGGTAGTGTTTTCCACAACCAATAATTGTCTTATTTAAGAAACTTTATGTTTTGTTAACGATAGTCATACGTAATGCATTTGTTAGTAAAAACAATAATTAAACAGTAATAATAAAGAAATTATTAAGTATCTCTTGATTATCATCCTAACAGATTGTCTTTATTTCATGACAGAACTAGTTAAGCTTTATTACCAATCTTTTTTTGTCATTTATTTCCAAGAAATTAGGGTAGAATAGTTGTCCTTAACTTTTATGTCGGCTTTAGTTCCCAAGGATCAGATTATTGCTGGGTCAAGAATTCTTGGCAGATGGCCAAAAAACAACAAGTACTACGAGGGTTTTGTGTCCAAGATTGACAGTCGAATCCATTTACAGTTTGACGATGGTGACAAAACTTCGCATGACACAAACGACAAAGCTGCAGTCCTCTTTGACTGTGTTCCAGAATTTACTGATCTCCAGGTACGAAAGCTAATGCAGCAGAAACAATTTATATCTGATATAAATGAAATCGAGTTGTGAACCATAAGTTACGTACCGGTTTTTTTCCCCATTCTTGTGGCCCAGTTGCAAAGCAGACGGGCAATTTGAAAACTTGGGTCCCTATCTTACGGTAAGGATCAAGCAAAGAGGTTAACAAAATATTTATTGTATTACTTTTGTGAAGAATATCGTGCGGACGAATCCAACGGTTGATACGTAGCGATGAAGTTTTATTGGCCAGTAATAGCTTTGTTACAATTTTTTTTTTGCTTAGATCGAGGCAGAATGGTTCAAGGTTCAATGCAGTTCATAGTTCAAGAATTGTCATGTTAAGAGAAATTTCATTTTCAAAGAACACACAAATATTTATGGACAAAGTAATGTTCTGTATTTGGTTGCTGTTAGTTTTGTCCAGGCAGAGTTCATTCATTGATAATCTGTTCTCCAGCAACAAATGAAAAACTTCGACTCATAAAAATTCATTGAACAGAAAGCTCGAGCTCTGTTTAGTATTAGCATGTGGTTCTTTTAAACTGGAGGTTCGCCATTGAACAATTACTTTGCAACTTTCTTGTTCATTTATCTTTTTTCGATACAATGTGTTCTCTTAACTGTGTTGCAATGCGTGCTTGTAATGACACAGCCACTAAATAGGGCACTATGGCCTCGCGGGTCGAAGGGACTAAGGCCGTACTAAAACTCTTTCAAAAAGAGTGAGCCTGAATGCTAGCAGCCGTGGACAGCTGTTTCGGCCTTACTGGCCCTCGTTAGCACGACACAGCTAACAGTGTTCTGATGTAAAATTGAAGTTGACTTGCACAAGGATAAAATGTGAAGAAATTTCAGTTAATCAATTTGGATTTTGTTGCCCTTAATCATCTTTTTGTTGAAAACTTTCCTCGGCCCTCTTTTAAACAATTGTTGTGATAGGGTGAATCGTATTTAAGAATTTACGCTTTTTTCAAAACCAAAACAAACACAGTGGTTTGGGAGGTCTTTACCAGGGTCCGTACCATAAGTTAACTAAAGTTAACTAAAGTTAAATAACTGACCAGGTTATTGAAAATATATCGCCTCAAACAGGATGAAGTTTGAAAACTGAGAAAAGTTGGTTATTTTGGCCATCACAGTGGTTATTAACTCACATTTTTATTGCGGATAGAAAGAAAACTGAAAGATAGAAATTACTGATGCTCGTAATAAACTTATGTGCCTCTTGCTGCAGACTAAAATGTCAGATTGCGACTGTTCTGCAGAAACAAATGCCTTGGATGTTTTTTCCAAAGACATTAGAGCGCTGATTATCCCTTGCTATCCATGGTATACCACCCTGCTTACATTCATCATTGATCTTTTGTAATATGAAATGTAAATTTCATATTAGAAATTTCTTTTTGTTCTTTAGTGGATAAAAACGATGCGTAAACAATCGAAAAACGTTCTTTTGAAGTATTTCTGAAAGAAACATATTTTCAGAGTGGATTTTAAGTGTGTTGTTATTAATAGATATTTTGTGTTACAAGTGTTTATGTGATTTTTTCAAAGATCGGCACCAAGGTTGTAGTAAAGGACCAGAAAGTTAACTTTTACCATCCCGGTAAAGTTGTCCAGATAGTAGAAGACGAGAAAGGACACACTGAATACACGGTTGAACTGCCTGACAGCGTAAGGCAAACAAGCCAAAGAGCCACCATACGTCTTCTCCCAACCAACAAGCACCGTGGTAAGTATCTACGCAGCTAAATATTTGTTGTAGTTCAATGTATTTACCAAAAGTTGTTTTGAGAGCGGATATGTTTAAATAACGAAACTAGAATTATGACAGTTGTCAAAATTTCGATCTCCTAATTTTTTATTTTAAAGAAACCTTTACTGATGTGATTCATTGTCCAATTGTTTGCAAGTTTTACTGGAAGAACTCAAAATTAGATCATCTAAACTGCATTGGCCGACGAAGGGTTAGTCACCTCAATGTAAACCGTCTATACAACAAAATTGGCCAAAAAAAGAAATACATGCTGATATATCGCTAGATGTTCTGGGAAGACCCGAGAGATGTGGCCTACTTCGGATATCCTATAGAATGAATTACACATGCAAGGTGGTGGATTAGTGGTTTTCATTAAGAACGGAGTTAACTTCAACGTTAGGCCTGATTTAATGAATTTGATACAGAATGCTGCTGGCACGAGATCTGTCGATCAAAATGCATGTACTATGTCTCCAGATGCTACTTTAAATCATTTCCATCTGCATTCTGGATAGTAATCTACGCCCTCATAACTCGTCTAAATTCGAAATAGCTGGTCTTTACGACTTCAGTGTTGACGTGATATCTAGTAAAAGAACAAAGGGACAACAAAAAATTCTCAACTCTCTTTTATTCTTAATGTTCTGAAGCAAATAATAGAAACATCTACAAGAGTATACCAATTTCCAGCTCCTTGATTGACCATATTTATGTGAACAATTATCACATAGTTAAAGCAAAGAAAGTTATTACAACATAGATTAGTGATTGATCACAGTGTTGTCCTCTATGTGTTAAAAAGCGATGTTCTAATATTACCAACACGAACGTGTGAGAACTGCTTTTCAATAACTTCAACAAAAAACACATTCCAATAGATCTAAAAGATGTCCCATGGCACACTATTAAAGCAACAGAGTCCATTGACGATTTATTACCTCTTTCAAAGCGTGTTAAGGGCTACAAACCTTCCTGGGTTACTTTAACAAGCTGCGTGAAATCCTTCGTGATCGTGATTTTCACCTTCACAAGGCACATGCCTCAAACAGCCATTGCAATATCTATCAGAAGTTCCCTGTTTATTCAAATAAAAAAGATAGTCATCTTAAATCCGAACATTTTCACAACCTAACAGAAGAAAATAAATTGAACAGCGACCAAATGGAACTCAAGCAATCACTTCCTACAAAGTTTTTAAAAATCTAGTTTAACCCAAGGGAAATTGCTAAAGCATTGTACAAACAATTTTCTATATTCGGACAAAAAAAACTTGTGAATGATCAATGACCTTCATGTGAAGAAATGTTTTATTCAGTCTTAAATACAAAGCTAGTTCTTGCTTGATCATGCATGTATCAACTGAATCTGTCACTAACCAACTGCGTCGTCTAAATCACAGAAAACACCAACAGGGCGGTTTGCTTGATATTATCAGTGCCATACTAATGAAGTACTCAGCAGATGTTATTTCCTCAATTACACTGATTATTCGATTTCTCCATTACCCAGGACAGGACTGGAAGTCAGCTAATGTTAAAGCGCTATTTATACGTGGATACTCGAGTGGCTGTGATTAATATAGGCCCATTTCTGTCCTTCCCGCCGTACCTTACTATTTATACACAGTGTCAGTCTTATACGTATTTGCTAAAAGAAAAACTTTGTCCATCCATTTAGCTTTCATAAGTCGATGTCCCCATCTCGCTTTCTGTTATAATTATGTGAGAGTCTGCTAAACAACATGGATAGTGGTAATGAATCCGGTGTTATTTATCCCGACCTGAAGAAAGCATTTGATACAGTAAAATTACGCCATTCTATACAAAAAATTGTTTGCATTAGGTGCTGATTCAAATTGTTTACTCTGGTTATATTGTACCTTTGTGGCAGAAAACAACATAAGTTCATACGTAATACAACTCTTAACGGCACCTTTTTATAACTGGAGTACTCCAAAATTTAGTTCTGGGTCCTTTGCTATTTTTAGCATATATCAATGATCTGACTGCTTATTTGCTGGTGATACTATTCTGTATTGAACTGCTTCAAGCTCGGATAGTTTAGACCAAAAACGAAATGACGACTGTCTTGTGTTCTTCTTTGGCTGAAGAAGCCTGATTTAACTCTCATTATCTAGAATCACTTTAATCCACGGTTCTTGACGTCTCAAGTGTGCAACTCTCTATTAAATCGAACAGGAAAAGATTGGACACGTTACAACAAACAGGTATCTAAGAAATCTTACATTGGAATATTCTTCCATTACTGGTCTATGCTGACATTGTACTGGCGACAGACAATGAGTCTCCAAGTAATGTACAACAAAGGCAAGCAACCAAGTTTGTTCTGGATTGGTTGCAGTTGGCTTGTGTGATAGACATTGACAGGATTAAAACCTGAAAACCTGGATATCTATACAATGCATGATAAAAAGGTATCCACACCCAACATTTCCAGAGCCCAGTTAAGGGGCTTCACAGTTGATGTATATTGCTTCCCACATTTGGCGAAAAAATTAATGAAAATGCTAAATAGTTACTATTCTATCTTATTAAACCGCTGTAATCAAACAAGAATCCGTATGCATGTAAAAGTGCTATTGTAAATTTTTTGCATATATATCAACTGCTTTTCTAGAATTAACAGCTTTTTCAGTTTTTTTTTATTTGTTTATTATTTTGGAAAACTACGCCAAAACCAACCATAGTATTTCTCTTTTATTAGGTGGAACAATTACTCCTTCAAGTATAGTCTTTGCACGGTGTAAAAATGGGAAATACTCTAGCGGCTTTGTCGTGAGTACACAAAGTAGTCGACACACAGTGCGTCTCTACACAGGGGAAGTTCTCACCTTTGATGTTAATGATTCGCCAGCTCTTGTCCTAGATCAAAATCCAGAATCCTGTGCCCTTCAGGTTGGGACTAGAGTGATTGGTTCCTGGCCCAAAAGTGAATGGTGGCACCCTGGTAAAGTAACAGAAGTCAAGCAGGAAATGGACGGGGCATGCTTTCACGTGCAGTTTGAAGATGGAGACCAATGTTGGCATAGCGTGGATGATGTACGCCCAGTAAGATATAGCAAAGTCGGAGGTTTGTAAAAGAAAACAGCACGATTTCTCAAAAAACTTCAATTAACTGTACTAGAACGTCTACCGACGTCGCTACATGCAGTCTGTATCGTTTCTGTTGTTTTATAAGATTTTCAAAACACTCAAAACATCTTCTAGAAAAAACTTAAAAAGATTTTGTTATAAAAGCTCAGAGCCGAAAGGTTTTAGTACCTTTTAGGTTGTGTAGCCCTGTGCTAATGATGGGAAAGTAAAAACATTGAAATATGGGGATATTTGATGGATCCATTTAATTTTTGCTACTTTTTTATCATTTTTTCAATTTTAACTTCTACAAACTTGTTTTCACTCTATTTCAGTTCCCGAAGGAGTTATTGACGTTGGCACAGTAGTGTGGGCGTTATGGAGCGGTATTAGGTATTACAAAGGCTTCGTTTCCTACAGGGGCTCAAAGCTCCACGTTGATTTCTATGAAGGTGATAAATACTTGTATGACTTGAAGGATGCCATGGTCACCGTCATACCTGATGTCCTTTCCAAACCTTCCGATATTCTCGTTGGAACCAGAGTGATTGCAAGGTTCAAGAAACGAAAACACTATTACTCAGGAGTTGTTAGGCAGTTAGATTATACGGACCCCAAAGTGCCTCGGTTTACTGTTCTCTTTGACGACGGTGATAGGGAGGTAAATACGATTGACGATCTTCGAGTTTTACTTGTGAAGAAAGGTGCAGGTATGTTGGTTTATACTTTTTTTACAACCTTTATGTGAAATATAATATTCCTCTCTGTTTTCAGTGATAAAGTCTTCGTTTAGTAATTAACACTTGTTGATCAGTGGAGGAGAGTAGTTACAACGAACAGTTTTGAAAATTCGAAGTTGAATATTTACAGGTTACATAATTTTTATAAAAACAGGTCTGTATTGAGTGATAGAGTGATTTTTGCCCGCAACCATGTTAATAGCTTTTCCCATTTTTTATAGTTTCTTTCCAAAGCTTCTATTATATGTGCACTATACTTTTCTATGTTGTAAACCCGTTTTAATGAATGTAAAAGTATGTCAAATGCTGGTTTTATAAGTTTGTTTTTACATTTCAGTAGATAACTTGTTTACCTATCAGTATGACATGATTCAGTAAAGCAAAGTCCTTACAATTTAGTATGAAGAATAACATTTTAAATAAATTAATTTCACCGTTAATGTTGTACTGTTCTAGCCAACTATTAACATCTTCCCAAATTTATATAGTGGATGGTATATTTACACGAAACCAAGAAACGATCCATTGGTTTTTTTATGCTTGTTGCAAAAAGTACATTTCTCGGTGTTTTTAATTTTAAATTTTCATTATTTTATTCAGATATTGTTCTCGCGGCATTAAGAAAACAAACCACACTGATATTTTTCCCCTATAGCTATGTACGGCCTTGGTATACTTCTATAAAAGAGTTTTAAATGGAAAAGAATTTTAAAAATCAAGTTAAGTTTACTACTTGTATAGACTTAACTTTTGAAACTCGGTACACTTTTTTTAACGATAAAAACTAAGCTTTCGGCTCTAACTAGAGCCTTGATCACAATGACTACAG
>JAOBAY020107870.1:0-27578 GCA_025331085.2 Zoanthus sociatus | reverse complement strand
AAACTCTACATTTTTTCTTTTTCTTCCCTTTACTCCGACGAAGGACTAACGTCCGAAACGTCAGTAAGTATTCTCTCCTTTACGGTGTAGAATTTACATTTATTAAATTGTTTCTTTTCTGATTGGTTGACTCATATCAGTTAAAAGCTTGTATCGGTATCAATTTATGTGAAGCCAATGCCATGAAATGAAAAATATGTGCTTGAGGTTAAATTTTCAAAACAGAACCAAAGACTTAATGAAATTTAATGTTTCCGTATACGTTCAGATAGGTAATTTTATCAAGGTTTCAATTTGGTGGCTAAGGTAATGAAAATAATAACCTTCCTCAAGTTAAAAAGGTTTAGTAAAGAAAAAAAAATTTTTTTTCCAAGAAACATCGAGGTATTTCTTTTTGGTGGAAGTAAAAGTTACATTTTTAATTTGACTGTCTGTCCGTTAATGTGAGACGTCTTTCTGGAATATGATAATTTCCCTGTGACAAGGTTTTTTGCAATCCTTTGTCGACTTCAATGACTATTCAGATGAGAAAGGACTATTTTATTAACTTTTGTTTATCAAATAACTCGAATAATCTAACATTTTAAAATGGCATCCAAGTAATATACCTATTATCTAACCATTTCCATTGTACCTATATCTGATGGGATCTTTGAAAAATGCATTTATTGTCAGTTATATATACAAGCTGTTTGATTGACTACTTGTAAATCGTCAATCTGATATTTGTAAGTATTATTGCTTTTATACTGCACTCATTAACCTAATCGAAAATTGAACGTATAATCTGGACAACAATCTATCCGTGGGGTTGTATCTCTGGATCTCAATAAAACTTTGTTAGCCTACCAATTGACCATCTATGAGCCTACACTTGAAGGTTATGTACTTTCATGTAAGAGTATTGGATTGATGAACGTAATCTGTGAGAGGAGTGCCATAGTGAACCCTGAGACCCTTCATGGCCAGCAAGAATAACTTGAATGGTTTTCCAAGAATTATTTTTTGCGATGCGCTTAATTTTCTTGAACATATTTGTAACCTTAGCGCAAAAGTAGTAGACAAATAAGTATTTTAATAGTTTTCAACGTCTTATTCCTCTTGATGTCAAGTCTAAATTATACAATTCTTTTTATTCACGTACATCTAATTTCTGATACTTTTGTTGAAAACGTTTTTCAAATAAATTTTAAAAATTAAATGAAAAATCATTCAGACGTATATGTGGAGATAAAAATAGTGGTTATGGTCTCTATCAAACATAACCGATGAGGCAGCATTATACAATCGCAATATATAACTCCAATATAATGCAATTCTAGTTTTTTAAGCAACAACAACAGGCGCAATTTGCACTTTTCGCAGATTCCACAGGCGTTCAATTTCTCTCTTAAGTTCTTGATACTTCTCAATCTTCAAAACGCCCTACTCATGGACTCGAACACCCCCCGGTATGCATTGCTAATGATTAAACAGCTCTTCTCTTCCTTATTGAATACTACTATTTCACGCCGTCTAGCTTCGATGATGTGATCCCATAGCAACTTTACCCCATCATATTCTACAACAGGTTCTGGTGCGACTCATGTTAATACTATCTCGTATTACTCTCTAAGCTGTATTTCTCAAACAACTTCAAAGTGCACCATACGCATCTTATTTAAAGTCAATTACTCTATTATATCAGCCACATTCAAACCTTTCAGTAAATTTTCATTATTATCATAATTATTATCATTAACATCATGTTCTGGCTGTTGTCATTGCCGTAATTTCTTCTGTTAATCAGTTATAACAAATGACCAAAGGCTAACAGAATTATCTCATCTTCACATTTCCAAAACTTTCCTCAATATCCTTGCAAGTTCCCAACAATGCAATTTTTTGCATTACTCTAACTTTGGATGTTAACCCTACATTAATCCGACTATCAAATCCTTTGGTCTCACTACCAAGGGTTCCTATCTCTACAGGTACAATCTTCCAATCTCTCTCTTCAGGTCCTGATATTTTTCTACTTTTTCTCTTTATTTCTCCCCTACTCTTACGTCAGTTAGTACAGCAATATCGATGATTATCCCCTTTCGCTCTTTCTTGTCAATTGCAATTATGTCTGGTCTTCTTGCCTCTATCACGCTGTCACACTGAACATTGATATTTTCCACAAAACTTTCACTTCCTCATTTTCTACTACTCTTTCTGGGAGATGTTCATACCACTTGCTCTAACCCATTTTTTTAGCGGAGCTCCTGCGGACCACCATACTTAAGAAATTGTGGTATATCCATCGAGTTGAATTTTCAACGTCAAGACGTCATACGTACAACGTCCGTGTACACGAGTGAAATATTTTCTTTTCTTGTTCATCTATAAAGTAATCTATTTTTCTAAATGGTATATGGTTTTTTTTCCTTCATGTGTTCTTTGATATAATTTTCGCATTTGTAAATGGTTTGTGTATTTGGCGAGAATTCAACCTTCGTGGTCTCTGTTTCCATCGTGTTTGATACAGTTAGGTACTGTTTTGTAACTAAAATTTCTTTCGTTCAGCAAGCCAAGATTTTTAATATCAGACCATAAGGAACACTCCGATTTGGATCCAGATAAAACTTCTACTTGTTGTCATCGAACGAATGAATCTGCAAACAGCATAATTTAAACATTGTCAATGGGAATCGACAATGTTTAAATTATGCTGTTTGCAACTTCATTCGTTTAATAGCCTAAACTGTCATTTCAAGTGCTCAAAATAAATAAAAGAAATTGAAAAAAATCTTACTTTTAGGGCTTCTACCACCCAAATTACTGGGGTTTTTAGGTTGAATCTCCTTGGGAGCTCAGCTTTTAGGCAGTGCCTAAATCTATATATTACAAAAATCCTAATAGACTTTCTTTGCTGCATTTTAGTGTCGTCTTTTATATTCTTTTAGAGTTCATACTAAATGTTGCTCGCTTTCACCTTTTTTCCACACAATCTACACAGAAGACTTTCACTGGTCTTATCGATGTAGTACTTTACGTAGTTTGTCCTGATGGCCTGCAATGCTTTTTATCTTTCCCTGACAAACTGTCCATACATTTTATTTTCAATTCAGTCTTGTGTACGTTCTTGTTCTATCTGTTTTTTAAATTCACTATTCTTTAAGGTATCTTCCATATTGATTGTCTTAGGTGCAGAGACGCCTTAAATGAGGTTTTTTTGCCATTGGTAACATAAAAACCCAAACTATTTTCTTCTCTAACGCAACTTTGCACAATCACCAGACCTCTACCTCCCTCTTTCCTCTTAATGTACTATCTGTCCTCATCGCTCTTTGGATTATTATTCATATTATTTGAATAATTATTAATTCCTAGATTCCTAGAGCTTATATTGTAAATTGAATTTTTATTAAATGAATTTCAATAAAGTTATTATCAATTTATTATTATTATTATTATTATTATTATTATTATTATTATTTTATTGTTAAACTCAATAGAACGGTTAAAAACCATTGCAAAACCGTGTATGATCAACACACTTGCCAACGTTGGATCAAACGATCGTGATCAGTCAAAGTAAAATATTTATGTAAAGACTGACCTTACAACGCGAGTAAAGTTTGGGCCGATTGCTGACAACTGTTTAATTCCAAAAATGACAGGTAGATAAAGCTTTTAATACCATGCCTTAGCATTTTTCGATAAGTGCATCAATCACGATTTGTATAACAGTCACTTTCGAGGCTCCATCTAGGCTAAGCTAAATCCTTTACGAGCCACTTGCCTATGGAGCCGGCGTTTATCTCCGGTTTCTGTAGTGTTAAGCGGATGAGAGTTTTTGACTCTTCCTGGACGGGACACTACTCTATCGCAGGTTAGTTCCCAGCAGACGCTGGTACTCATTTACCTACCCCGGAAGAATGGAAAGCTGAATTTGCCTAGGCGGAAAAGAAGGTCGCACAAATATTCAAATCTCGGCAAACTGCCGGGATCGAACTGGGGACCTCGTGGGTAGAAAGCAGAGATCTTACCAACTGCGCCAACCGCGTCCGCCCTTGAGGCTCCATGAATCTTTCTAATTTAAAATGCTTAGTCATGACACCTGATGATACTATTCAAATATCTTATCGCCAAGTCTTGATGATGTTCTGAACTGCTGGTACAGCTATGCTGATAAGTTTTCTTTCCTGTGTGTCTTTATGCACTAGAGTAATCTCTGGTCGATTATACCGCCTGTGTTACAATTTATCCCGTACTTAATAAACATCTCCCAGTGTAACTGTAGAGCCACCTTGTACTTGATTTAGTTTGTTTTTAAAGTATGTCCCTGAGCAGTCAAGATCACACCTTCTGTTCCCTTTTTTAACACAGGATTCCTCCCCAGCTAAATCTGATATTTGTCGGACAAACTTTCCGTGTAGGGCTATCTCCCGGTGTGTAATTTTATAATCCTAAAGGTTTTTCTTCTTCAACAATCACGCTCTCTTTCAAAACTGCATGTAGCATCCACTCTCTGTTTTCCATTAGATAACCATGCAGAGATTTACTTTCTTATTTTACATACTCATCATCTCCCCCTTCTTTTCTCGACAAGTACTGTCTCGTAACATTTCTTCTGGTGTGTAGCCATCAATTCACTGCCATGATTTTCCTAGTTCTTCTATCCATGCCCCTCATCTCTTATATTCTCCAATCTACGATCCCAACACTGACGCCGGCAGCCGAGGTATTGATACCTCTGACCAAATTTCCTCCATTGAGTTTCGATTTACTCAACTTCTTAACTCTTCTGATAATTATACTCCGATGTTATTATACCTTTCATCGTGCTGTTGAGAGTCTGGTCTTTCTGTAAAATACCTAGATATTTGTAGCTCTATTCTTCTATTTTTCCAGTGTGCCGGTCGTCGGGTAGGTCTCTTCCACTGCTGCCAACTTGTCTGTCTCTTGTCATTCCCAGGATAGCACACTTGTCTAGCCAAAATACTTCTTGCAAGAAAATCTTTATCTCTAGAATGAGTGAGTCTTGTTGGCCTTTACTAGCTCGATATAACTTCAGATCATCCATGAACAGTTGATGGTTTGCCAGATCTCTTCTTTTAGTACAAGGGTTACGGACAGCATGATCATTATAAACAGTAGTAGCGACAAGGAGTCTCCTTAAAAATTCCTCTTCCAATATACCATGTTGTTGCTGATTATAGGATAATATTCATTGCAACCCCAGCCATCTCCAGGCATTTCAGGATCTATGAATGTTGCACAATATGATATGGTTTTTTGTTATCTATCCAAGTCATTGACAAGTTGTCAACCTGTTCCGGCAGTTCTTCAGGATTATCTTGTCTACAAGTATTGATATTTTGTCCCTTGGAATCCCTTCCTGCGACCTTTTTGTTTATCTGCTAGTAGTCCATTCCTCTCTTGGTGTTGTTATAATTTCTCCCCCATAATTCCTTTCAAAAGCTTTCACATCATAGGTAGGCAGGTAATAGGGTGGCAGTTGCTGGCCTGGGCACCCTTCACTGGATCCGTCTGTATCAAAACTCTGGTACATTATCATTATCATTATCATTACTATTATTACTTCCACTTGCCGCTGTTCCTAGTGCTTTTAGCTCTTTTGTTATTTTAAGTTTTCCCTGCTCTTATGTGATTACCTATAGCCTACTCGGTACTTCACACTTTGTTGGTCCGTTTGTGGATTAATTGTTAAAAATTAGGTTCGTTTGTTTGTTGTGTCTCGTACCTGAATTCCCCTCCGAATTCCACCTTTCTTATATCTGGATTCTTCTCGTCGGTTGTTAGATAACCAAGTTGTCCAGACCTGTTGTTGCCACAAGTGTACACCTCGCCTGAAGATGTGAGAAAGGCACTGTGCTCATAACCTGCTGCAACCTGCATATTTTTTTTATAAAAAAACAGACATATCAAGGTAAAAATCTTTGTCTTTGATTATCGCCGTTAGTAGTTTGTAAGGCTACGTTTTGTAGTTCTGAAAATAGTGAAGCCAATTGTTTTTATATGGAAAAATGGCTCTCCAGTTTTGGTGTTTAACCTTGGTTAATCTGAGATCAATGAAATTCAAAATTGTTGGATGGTGTTGGATTCGTTTGAACACTCCAGCATCCATCACAATCCAACACTGATCAAACACCGTCCAACACCACCTAACGTTGTTAGATAATGTTTGACCACCACGTTTGATCTGTTTGAAAGGGCCTAAAAGATCAATTGATTTTGAATACGTTGTGACCAAACATCAAATTTGTTATAGACTTCCGCTTTTCTACCAGCATTGTACATAATCGCAGTAATTTATGTCTTCATTTCTAAAAGGTTTGAAAGCTTTGGTTTCGATCGTTCGCTAATCACGCTCTAAACTGATACTTGATTATTCTCTCATTATGCTATGATACGGAAGTTCCATGGCTCCTACAGTGCATACTCTTTAGATCAGGCGATTAAAACTTGAATTTGATTTTTTATGAATTACACACTTTCTCTGTCGTTGTATTGTAATAGCAGTTCTTTTCTCTGTTGTTGCTGCATCAAGCCTATTTTTTATTGTTACAATGACTTTTCATTTTCGCGACAGTAATTACTAATTTCTTTTGTGACTAATTACCTGTTTAACTGTATTGGGTTTACACAGTTGACCACGGATTAACGTAGCGGTTGCCTCAGTCTCGCTGTCCTCCACGTCACCAGTGCCAAGTTGTCCTTGATCTCCCTTCCCTCGAGCGAACACGGAAGGTTTGGAGAATTTTTTATACTCCTCTACGCAAAGTGTATGAAAAGCTCCACAACACATGGAGGTAACCTTACTTAGTATGCCGATCTTTCCTCTGGAGCATTTTGGTAAAGTTGAAAAATTTTCACTTTGATTTTTATCAAGTTTCACTCCCAAACCCCATTCCCACAATCTTCCTTTGTCTGTCAGGGCAGCTGCGTGATAAAATCCTGCTGATATGGCAAGAACTTTCTCATTCTTCGCCTTAGTAACTTCTGTTACCTGTAGTTAATTGAACAAAAACAAAGAGCTATCAGGTGGTTCTAAAAGGTGGTTCTTAGCTAAAACAGGAAATGTGATGTTTATTGTTTTAAAAACTGTAAACGCTTGAGATCACCGCGGCTGAGAATAAAATGAAAGCGAGACCAAAAGTGTTATTTGAAAGACTTGGGAATTTCCGTTTCCGACTTTTTGTTTCTGAAAATCAAGCGATTTCACGTTACAAATTATAACTATGAGCATTTTATTTAAGTTCGTCAACTCCACGGACGACAAAGATTAAGGCGGGAGTACACCCAAAATCTTTTTTACTAATTTGATAGTTTTTCGGGAGTATAATTTCATGTCAGTAAACATAATCAGTAGTGAATGCCAAAAATAGTTTGTCTATTTTGTTGTTGCTTGTTAATATTAAAGTTAATATAGTATAAAATGTTATAAGCAATGGGTTTTATCTTAGCTTAAATTCTTGCAGATAGGTGAATTTTTGAAAATGTATTACCAAAAATTGGACTGATTTTGCCATATATACCAACTTTTTATTGCTCAGGTGCAGAAACGTCTTGAGAGAGCAATAAGCGGTTTGCTATTCTTAAATCCATCTTAAATTTGCTTCACATTTAAGCTGGCTTATAGTGTGGTAAGCAATTCAATGTGAGGGATTTTTTTTTATGAAAGAGTCCACTTCAGCTGAGTAATTATGTTTCATAAAAACGAAAATTTACCTCAAAACAAAGCTCTTTTAAATGCAGAATCTTTGGCACAATGCTCTTTTGAGTAAATAGAACTTTCAAACAACTCTTAACCTTTTGAGTAGTGCAGTAGTTTTAACCAAACGTCTCAAAACCTGGCCGATTAGAACAGTTTTTATGAACAACTTCAGCAGCAGCCATTTTGCTGGCACTTGAACGCTTTGCATCATGGAAATTTTCTATATTTTTCGTGCGGGAAACAAATATCATATATAAGTCTAAGAGCAGGTCTACATTTTGACAAAATTTGAAGCTTATTGCTTTTAATTTTCAATGAGACTTCCAAAAATTATAAAGGTGACCTGACGAGACTCCACGCACCTGCTTGGGAGCCCCTTGTCCATGAATGGGCAGAATCGTTGTTTGCAGTTAAGCAAAACCAACATTTTCTGTCTCATTCACAGTGCCAATAAACAGTTCTTTGTCACTGACAAGGTTTAAACCTTCTAAACCCTTAATTATGATGAGCCAGTGGTCAAAATATTGAACAAAATTACAAATTTTCCGAAGAAAACAGAGCATTCAATGGTGCCCTGATGCTTGCTAAAGGAAAACACAAAAAAGGCGGGATGTGTCATTTGATCAGCAGTCATCATCCATTATGATGTCATGCCCTAAACTTCTCTTTTTATTTTGAATCCAGTGTTATATTCACTTTTAACAACCCGCAAACCCTTCCCGCCCCCACCCACCCCCCCCTCCTTGTTTTGACAAAAAAAGAAATATTTTTTTTGGGTGTATTCTCCCCTTAAGTAAAAGAAGGATAATTTCTTTAATTTAAACATGGAACGTTATATTTGTGTTGCTTCATTGGTATTTTGGGGAATAATTAGTTAATAACATTGTTATTGTGTAACGGGCAGTAGCTTAGGACCGACTGCTAGCCTCGCTCCAATGTTTTTCAGTAGTTATTACGCGCCATTTTTGTTAACGTGAGTTGTTTCAATTAATCGCAAATCGCGGCGGTTTTCAAATAATCGCAAACGGAAAACCCAAGAGAATTTGTTGCATTTGCTTTGAGGAGTGGATCTGAAACGTCAATCAAGCACATGGCAAGTGATCTTGCAGCAGCGATAGTGAAGGTAAGTCCAAAATAACAAGTATTAATAATAATAACAAATATTATTCTCCGGGGCAAAAGTTTTGTTCCTGGTTATCCCGGCTCAATCAGTAGGTTAAACTAGTACAAATTCCATATCATGAGAAGAAAGCTTTCCTAGTCACCCTACTCGACCAACAAGCTTATAGAGCAAATGAATTGTTGCGACTGCCGAATGAACTAAATTTTAAAGACTTTACAGCAAAACTAGAAGAACGATTTGATGATACCAACACGAAGGGAGACTACAAACTTTTGTTTCTCGCGAGAAAGCAAAAATCGACTGAAGATTTGGATTGTTTTGCCGACAAGTAACTTGAATTGGGTGATAACGCCTATCCTGACGCCTCGCTTGATTTTCGCACGGAACTCGCTCGGATCAATTTTTAGATGGAGTCGCTGTTGTAGATGATATTCGGGAGAAGTTATTTATGCATCAGCCAAAAACACTAAATGATGTAATAAAAATGACCAGGAGTTAGAAAGTGCCCGAAGAGCCTCAAATAACATTAACTCCACACCCCCTTTAATTAAGCCTCAGTCTCAATCTCAGTGTTAAGCAGTGTCAGCAAGTAGCTCAGAAATTCATGAATTGAAAGATTTGATTACTAAGATGAATACACTCTTATTTTTGTTAAGAATAAACTTAATAAGAACATTGAGGCTGAAATTGTTCGAAAAGTAAGAACAATATAAGAACATTCTGAGGCTGAAATATTTTTCAACAAACAAACATCAGACCGTGACGACAGTGTAAAGCTAACGTGTCTTTACTATACAATCTTCCAGATATTTAGATCAACCTTAAACTTCATTATCACACTTTTCATGTGTAAACAGTAACAGATTACATGTATGAGTATAAAGAATGAACACTACATGTACTGTATACATGTACTGATAAGCACAGGTTCTTTGTCCATCACTATATGATGCATTTGAAAGGTAATTGCAGTACAGTGTATAGTACAGGTACATATTACGATAGAATTAGCTCAGTCCCATCAATGTCATCATTTGTAACATAGTCACTGCTTCCGTCCTGAAACGTAACACAGTACTTCTCCAAGCTTCTATTGAAATACTGGATTTCTCCCACAAACTACCCGTTCTCGTACAGACCCCGCAGCTGTCTTCCCACAAGCGGAGCGTCTGTTGTTCGTTCACTTTCCTTGTCTTCGCGCTTAGTAATTGTTTGCAGATCCAGCTCCTCATCTTCCTGGGCTTACTGAGTCTTGCTCTGCTGGCTCGGTCACATTGGAGGTAGGGGCTGCATTTGCAGCGTTAATCGGCAATGGTGGCTGCACCTTGTACGCTGGAAGTCCGTCGGGTTGTATCTTTGCATCATCAGAGACGTCATTTTGAGGCTGCAATGGCCGAAAAAATAAGAGCATTGAGCCTGAGCTATATTTTACTGGTTCTTAATAAAAAAAAGAGTGCAAGCGGATTGACGGATTAGAGAAGCAGCTCAGCAGTAGTTCTTTTAGCAGATCCCCGGCAAGAGCAAGGGATGTTAGGTGTTTTTCTTGTAACCAAAAGGGTCATTTTGCGCGCAACTGTCCCCAGCGGGCGGAAAACGGGAACCAGGGGTTGACAAGAGGCAGCCAGCCCCATTAGAAATTGAGAAAGCCTCAACCAAGTTTCAATGGGTGGGCCATGTGAAAGAACATACCTTGTATACAATAATTATGTTACAAACATAATGTTTATGGTACAAACAGACCTCTGTAATGTTGGATACTGGGGCTATTATTATGGAGAAAGAGTGGAGCGTATTCTGCTGAAAACCTAAAACAATTAGTTGCTGCCCTTACTGTGGCAAACGGAGAAAGTTTACCTGTGCAAGGCTAAGTTAAGCTTCGTATAAGTGATCCGACTGTTATGGTTCCAATGGTGCGAGCATAGTTCCATAACTACGGATGTAGAATTTGTTATGATACTGGCACTTTCTTGGCACAGAATACTGAAGTCCCTATCCATTTTCTAAAATCGCCACCAAGTTTGTGCCGTGTTTTCCTGCAAGAGAAACTTCATTGTGACCCAGGAACTGAAATTGTGATCACTGTGACACTTGAAAATGAGTACGGGAAAAACTATGTTACGCCAATTTTTAAGTCTCACAGTGGTCACAATTTTAGTTCTTAGGTTACATTGAAGTTTTTCTTGCAGGAAAACACGGCACAAACTTGGTGGCGATTTTAGGACATGCATAGTGACTTAAGACGAGAAGAAAACAGACTGAAGACGACAGATTACTTTACCCGTTCTTGGACACTTTTGTCCGATAAACTATGTCTTTGGGTCCTTAAATTCATTCAGTGTTGTTCAGGGCAAAAGAAACGCAAACCATGAAACTGATGAAAATAAAACACCCAACGTAATCGTGAGTGAACTGATCCTGAATGATGAGTTAACTTTTAACGAGAAAGCGCAGTTTTCATCCCTTCCGGAAGTGTTATTTGATATTTTTCACGGAAAATAACTATAACTTTGGTATGACAGACTTGATGGAACATAGAATTAACACTGGCAATGCGCCCAAAGAGGCACCTCGACGATTACTACCACATAAGCGACATGTGGTAGACGAACAACTGTCGGAGTTACTTAAGGGAGAGTAAAAAAGAGAGTAAAAAAGTCTGTTAGCCCTTGGAGTAGCCCAAGGCTCATATCGGCTATGCATTGATTACCAAAACCTTAATTCAGTCACTGTTAAAGATGCTCAGTGACTACCACGAACGGATGATATTCTTGAATCACTTGATGGTGCCACCTAGTTTTCATGCCTTGATATGGCAGGTTATTGGCAAGTACCAGTTGCAGAAGGTGATAGGCCAAAAACAACTTTTGTAACACACAGGGGACAGTATCAGTGGAAATGTTTGTCATTCGGGGTCACAAATGGGCCAGAAACTTTCAACAACAACAACAACAATAACAACAACAATCTTTATTAACAGTTACAAAAGGGTTTACAAAAAAAAGTAATTGCTCTTCGCATTTAGTTGAGGCAATAAAATCCAAAAAAACAGTAAATGGCTATTTTAACGGAAATATTTACAAGAAGTTAACAGTGCATATATAGATAAGATTACAAAAAGTTTTTTTTTTACTTTATATTTTATAATGAAAGACTTTCCAACGTTTAATGAAACACTTTCCAACGTGTTATGAACTTAGTTTTAAAAGGCCTAACATGGGAAATCTGCTTAGTTTACCTTGATGCAAGATGGACTGTCTCCATGGCGTTGTCTCGAAGGTCTATTAAACATAGCATCAGCATTAGAGTGGGTTCTTCCAGCTCGATTTTCCACCTCAAAGTCATGACCCTGCAGTCGCTCCAGCCACCTTGCAACATGCCCTTGAGGTTCTTTGAAAGACTGTAGCCATTTTAGGGTATGATGATCAACTCGTGCTTTGAACTTTCTTCCAAGCAGATAATATCGGAAATGCTCCGTAAAAGCCACAAAAGCCAGCAGTTCTGAGCACGTGGCACAATAATTCTTTTTAGGTCGTTGTAAGGAACGGCTTCCATAAGCAATAACTCTTTCCGTATCTTCGGCTTGTGTTTGTGAGAGAACGACTTCAATTCCTGTGTCCGTACTGGCATCAGTATCTAGGATGAATTTTCCTGCTTCTGGTCCAAAACTCGAATATGCAAAACTATGGCACTGGCTAGACATAATTTTAGGTCTTCAAAGGTTTCCTGCTGTTGGTTAGTCCATTCAAATTGCTTGTTGGTAATGTAGCGACGGTAGTATGAGGCGAGCCCGAGGAAACAGTTCGGTAATATTTGCTGGTTTTGGCCATTCTAGTATAGCTCTTGTTTTCTCGAGGTCTGTTTCGAAGCCCTTTGAAGACACAATGTCTCAAGAAACGAATGCTATGCTTCAAAACAAAATTTTTTTGTTTCAGTTTCACTTTTGCGGCCCTTAGACGCTCAAAAACCAACCATAATCTCGTAAAGTGCTCCTCGAAATTGCCTGACCAGATAATAAAATGACATGAAAGTATATTAAATGCGATCGGTGTGTAAATATAAAATGAAAGAAGAGAAAACAATTTTTAAGCCCTTGGCGGGAATCGAACCCCACATCTTCGGTTTACTAATCCGACGTGTTAACCACTACACTAAAAGGACTAACCACGCTGGAAACGCAGCCATTTGATGTAATGTATGAGGTACCTGCAGGGATTCCAGGGCATTATTTTCTCTATGGATAAGTTGAACACCGTTTAAATTTGGGTACGCATAGAATTAATGAAATGAAGTGATGGAGCAATAGAGTCAGTGTTACTTGTGTCAAAAGTTTCAAACAAGGAACCAAAAGAGAAAAAGAAAAATATTGAGTTGGATATTCCACAGTCGTTGGAAGAGGTTGCCAGTGCCCAACTAACATTGACATTGACATTGCCTGTGTTATAAATAAAATGAAACGGAGCAACCCAAAACCTAATAAAATAGAACTGCAATTGTCAAAATCGAAAGCACCGTTGCAGTCCATACCATCCACACATCCAATGCAGCGAGTGCACGTTGACATCATAGGGCCACCAGTACGATCGAAGTAGGGGAACTGTTACATCCCCATAATACAGTGTTCATTTACTAAGTGGGTGGAGGCATTCCCTTTAAAGAACCAGAAGGCTACAACCTGCGCTCGAGCAATTGTGGAGGGTGGGTAATTCGCTATGGTGTACCAGAGGACATTGATTCAGAGCAAGGCCGAAATTTTGAGTCCAAGGTTAGGAAAGGGATGTTTTCATTCAAGACAGCTAACATCAATCCTCCTGAGCTTATTGATGAAAAAAAGTGGAGTCAATAGCCATAGTGTGGATTGCTTATTGAAGGACACCAGTAGGATGAAACCTTACACACATCATGATGAGTCAACGAAGATGAGGGCGTGGATGAGATTGAAATGCATGGTTGATGCTGAACTGTCACAATCTAATGATGAAGAGAACATAGGAGAGGAGACACAGACAGTTGATGATTGTGGTGAGGAAAGAAGACCTAAGTGAGTTCGGTGACCCCCAGGCAGATATGGAGACTGGTTATTGTCATTTATTAGATGCATATGCCAATCGAAACAGAGTTTTGACTTACTAGAATTAGGAAAAAGTGTGTAAAGTGAAGAAACACATAATACGCGGAACTAGTTGACTTGTTCAGTTAAGAATTGTTATGTTATCTTTGTTAGCGGGTCATTGTAAGGCTGTGCTACAGTAGTACATGAACATATTACCCATTGTTTTTTTCGTTGGAGAGGGTGGTGTAATGGTGGCCTAGGACCGACTGCTAGTCCGGCTCCAATGATTTTTTAGTACTTATTAAGCGCCATTTTTACCTCATGACTGATGTCAGTCATCGATGAGGTTTAGGAGTGAGGTGAATTCACTCGCTCACTCGGCTGTAAACTTTTGATCGGGTAATTAATGTATGCATTAACCTATAAATTTACAAAAGAGTCTGGATCCTAGTGTTACAAGTTTTGCATTCTGCGAAAACAAAATGGTGGAGTACTAGCTCATGTTTTTAGTGAAGATTACTATTTTGATGAAAAAGAAAATGCATACTGTTAGTATACTGACTATGAATTATTTTCTCGAGGAACATTGCACTAATTATTCTTTGTTGAATTTGTAGTTTAGTCAATTGTTAATAACAATGACGCATTAAAAGTCTGTCAACGATCTGTGACTCAATGGTAGTGATAGTCCATTACATTTAAGTTCCTTTTCATCTATAAAATAAGCTGAATATCTTACAAATACTACTAGCTAATTAATTTTGTAAAGCAATACTATTTTGTTGTAAAATTTACATTCATCCATGAGGTGGCTCAAACAGTCTTTGATCTGTTGTTTTAGTGACTTATGAAACCACAAAAATGTTAAGGTAACGGAAAACTGTAAGAGATAAAAAAATAAGTTGCAGACAAACTTGTAATTTTATCATTCTAAAATATTGGATGGAATATTTAATTTTTGTGGAGAGAAGAAAGATGGAAGATCTAAAAACAAAAGCACCTGTAATCCTAGGAGAAAACCAAAAATCCTCTTTTGAAAAAAATATATCGTGCGTTGCATTTTTACGGGGAAAAAATATCTTGCTTGTTCTCCTGCGCAAAAATAAAAATTCTCGTATTTATTTATTTATTTATTTATTTATTTATTTATTTATTTATTTATTTATTTATTTGCTTTTTTTGTTAAATTGATCTATATATCTAATTAATATAATTAATGCAGGCGAGGTGTCGTGGAAAACAATAGGCTTTTTTTCGAACAGAACTCCTCAAAAATTAGAAAGTATAGTATTATAATTTTCATTTGAACACGGGTATGCGAGTCAATTATTTTCTTCGCAAAAAAGATTTCAATTTTTTCTGGGAGGAATAAAAGTTATTCGAAACTGAATTTAATGAGGCTAAGAGATCATTCCATATTTTAGGACCTTGAAGTAATATTGTAAATTGTTTGATATTAGTTCTTCTTCTTCTTTCTTTTTTACTTTTTCTTTTTCTGCATGGACCAAATCTTCCAGTTTTACTCCCTCTCCCTCAAAAATCAAATGGTCCGCTGTTAAAGCGAAATTTTTATGGTTCTAAAAGGAAGCCGCCGTAAATCAAGTTGAGGACTCTCGTGATTAAAAATCTATGAATTTTCCATCACAGAATAGGACGCAAAATACTATATACATCAGTTTCTTATTAGGTTGTTATAACAAAACACGAGACTACTGGCTGACAACGAACAGCTTAGTTTTGTATTCCGTTGTCATTCAAATCTGAATTGCCTAATACGTAAAATGTTACTCATGTAAAGGATTTACTACAACCTTTAAATATAATAACCAAAACAAAAAGAATAACAAGAAGGTGTTGGATTAAGCGATATTTCGGAATCCACCGTTCTTTATCAGCTTTATTACTAACTGAAGTTAACGCAAATTTACATAAAGATTTAGTTGGCAATATATATATTGCTAGTTTTGCTGCTAGTTCATTTATATGCAAAGCAAAAGAATCGCTAAGGCATCGTTTATCATAGAAACATTAACAAAATCTTAATGAACTAGGACAATCAGTCCCATAATCTATCATTAGAAAAACTAGCAGTATATGCAAAACGCCAAATAACTCTTTGCGTTAATCTCAGTCAGTAATGAACCTGATAATGGACGGTGGATGACGCCCGAAATATCGTTTAATTCAACAACTTCTTTTTGTTCAACAAATCCCTTTTTGTTATTCTTTTGGTCGCGATGCTTCCCCTAGTCCGAACAAATATGTTTACCTTGATAAAACTCTTGCATTAAAATTATGTAAATACATTACACAATATTGTGCTTTTCCTGTAGCAATAAAGTTTTCCTAGCAATGATGAGAGGATAATATAAAATCTACAGTACCAATATTAATTTTTTTCTTGAATTTTTTTAATCCGTTATTGTTTCATTCCTTAATTCATTTTTTGTGATTTACAAATTACACAGCTTCATTTTAAAAGCTGTACATGATGTCAGAAATAGACTTTTTTGTTTGCAGGGTGCGGCAGGTGATCCCGGTAGACCTGGTACCGATGCCGAGGCCGTAAGTGCAAATGATATAAGTGCCATATTGACATTGTTTGACGTTATGTTAGTGTGGTTATGTATCTGGTATTTAACAAATAAAACAAGCCTAAGCTATATATTAGACTGTGATAAAACACCCTTCGTTTTTTACTATAATAAATCATGGGTTTTTGACCAATCAGAGCGCACGTAGGGTCCTATCTTTGTTACACATTTTTTTCATCATTATCATTAAAAGACATTATATTTTCTTCTTTTTCCTTTTCTTCTTCTTCTTATTCTACGTTTTCTTCTTCTTCTGCTGTTGCTGATGCTGCCGCTTCTTTTTTCTTCTTCTAATGAACATTGTCATTAGCAACACCATGATTAGCAACAGCCTCATCCTCGTCAATACATATATGTAAGGAGCTTAATAAATGTATCAAACTAGTTCTTATTGAGTTTATCACGGTCATTGTGATCATTATTAAGGTTACCGTACACTTTTAAATACCTAGAGGATATTACATGCTCGCACGTGGATATGAATCTTAAATCACGAGAAGATTAAATTCGTATGGACAAGTAATTTATACTATTATTTAGAGAATTTCATAACCCTAAGGCGTGTGACGTAAAACAACGGAAATATAAGTCATAAACTGAAAACAGAGCCAGTATATTGCCTTAATACTACTTCACTGCTAAGGCGAAAACGTTATTTAAGGATTGAAACATTCAATATGAAACGAAAAATGTATAATCACGAATTTAGTCTCAGAACCATGCAAGACGATTCTTATTTGTCTTGTTTATTTCAGGGCCAGCCTGGAGAGAATGGTGCCGATGGAGCGCCTGGTAGAATTGTAAGTACATAGTTTAGCACACACACACATAGTAAGTAGTGTACAACTACGGTGATTGTACGCATTTGTACGCGTACTTTCTGTTTTACTATCTCACTATCAGTTGTACTAATTATCTCCTCTACATGTAAAAAGTGTAAGAGTTAAGGCTGGTTCACACTTGACATAAGCACAAGCAAAGACTTATGCATAAGTATATGAATTGTATTTGTGAACCGGGCCCACATAGGCATAAGGATTGAATAATTACTGCGCATGTGAACTGGAGTCATGCACATGCATTTCTTTGTCAACCAACATGGTGGACCAATATGGATAATTGATAAAACTATTATTAATTGTATTTTTGCTTTTTCGATGGTTGGGAAGAAGTCGCAATTCAAAAAATGAATGTTAAGAAACTTTGAATATTCCCTAACACACTCCTATCGATTGAAAAAATATTGTAAATGAAAACCATTGCCTTCATTTTAAGATGAATGTTTAGTCGACATTAAATGGTTAATTGATTCGACTTTTAAAACTATTTTCGTTTTGAATGGAATGCTGCATCGGTGTTTCTACAGAAACAGTTTATAAAAAAGGATAAATTTTACAACGTATTGAATCTAGAAATAGTCGAGAAGGACAAATAAAACAGTGGACTTACATCTGTGTATTTATACAATCTGCACTCTAAGTTGGTAATTTTGTGACCACGAGCAAAAAACACGCACACGTGGCCAAAATCGACATTAATCGCCGTAACATCGGGCCCAGGCCCTCTAAAATTACCGATTTATCTGTAACAATGAATGAAACGATAACGATAAATATAACTATAACGGCAATGCTTTAATATAACGACCATAATGATAACGATTAGAATAACTAACAATAATGATAACAGCAGTGCTAACGCGATAACGACAACAATCATGAAATTATAAAGGTAATGGTAACGGTCACCATATTTAAAATATTGAGAACGGTTTGTATAATTATAATAATAATTTTAATGTTTTAATGACAATGGTAATTGTAAAGATAATGATAATGATCACGATAATTACAACGATATTAATTACGGCAATGCTAATTATAAGGATAATGATTACGGTCACGATAATTATAACGATATTAATTAATAATATAATTAAGGATAATGATTACGGTCACGATAATTATAACGATATTAATAACGGCAATGTTAATTGTAAGATAATGATTACGATCACAATAATTAGAACGATATTAATTACGGCAATGCTAATTATAAGGATAATGATTACGGTTACCATAATTATAACGATGTTAATAAATGCAATGCTAATTATAAAGATAATGATTACGGTCACGATAATTATAACGATATTAATAACGGCAGTGCTTATTATAAAGATAATGATTACGACCACGATAATTATAACGATATTAGTAACGGCAGTATTAAGTAAAAGGATAATGATTACGATCACAATAATTAGAACGACATTCATAACGGCAATGTTAATTTTAAGGATAATGATTACGGCCACGATAATTATAACGATTTTAATAACGACAGTGTTAATTATAAGGATAATGATTACGATGACGATATATATAACGATATTAATAACGACAGTGTTAATTATAACTATAATGATTACGGTCACGATAATTATAACGATATTAATAACGACAATGCTAATTATAAGGATAATGATTACGGTGACGATAATTATAACGATATTAGTAACGGCAATGCTAATTATAAGGATAATGATTACGGTCACGACAATTATAACGATGTTAATAATGGCAATGCTAATTATAAAGATAATGATTACGACCACGATAATTATAACGATTTTAGTAACGGCAATGTTAATTATAAGGCTAATATATAATTACGATCACAATAATTAGAACGATATTAGTAACGGCAGTATTAAGTAAAAGGATAATGATTACGATCACAATAATTATAACGACATTCATAACGGCAATGTTAATTTTAAGGATAGTGATTACGGCAACGATAATTATAACGATATTAATAAAGGCAATGTTAATTGTAAGGCTAATGATTACGGTGACGATAATTATAACGATATTAATAACGACAGTGTTAATTATAAGGATAATGATTACGATGATGATATAGATAACGATATTAATAACGACAGTGTTAATTATAACTATAATGATTGCCGTCACGATAATTATAACGATTTTAATAACGACAGTGTTAATTATAAGAACAATGATTTTACGGTCACGATAATTATAACGATATTAATTAAGGCAGTGTTAATTATAAGGATAATGATTACGATCACGATTACTATATCGATATTAATAACGGCAATGCTCATTATAAAAATAATGATTACGACCACGATAATTATAACGATATTAATAACGACAGTGTTAATTATAAGGATAATGATTACGATGATGATGATATATATATAACGATATTAATAACGACAGTGTTAATTATAACTATAATGATTACGGTCACGATAATTAAAACGATATTAATTACGGCAATGCTAATTATAAGGATAATGATTACGGTTACGATAATTATAACGATGTTAATAACGGCAATGTGAACTGTAAGGATAATGATTACGGCCACGATAATTATAACGATGTTAATAACGGCAGTGCTAGTTATAAAGATAATGATTACGACCGCGATAATTATAACGATTTTAGTAACGGCAGTGTAAAGTAAAAGGATAATGATTACGATCACAATAATTATAACGACATTCATAACGGCAGTGCTAATTATAAGAGTAATGATTACGATCATGATAACTAGAACGATATTAATAACGGCAATGTTAATTGTAAGGATAATGATTACGGTCACGATAATTACAACGATTTTAGTAACGGTAATGCTAATTATAAGGATAACCTTTTCAACCTAAAACTAAACATTTTTAACTGAAGCTTGAGAAAAACGAGTTGTCTTCCAAAAGCCGGTATCTTGGGTTTTACTTGGCCAGTGTGGTAAGCCCAGTCATAAAATAGGTTATATTTTCTGTTTTTGTCGTCCAGACAAAATGTGTATCCCGCAGTTCCTTGCCGCTCCAGCTCGACACTTAATGTTCTATTAGGTAGCGCATTGAACACTTTTAGAGCCTCTTGTTGTTCTACATTTCATGTCGTGCTAAACTGTTTATAACTATGCTTTTCAGGGACAAGTTGGGGCGCCAGGGTCAACCGGGGCTCAGGGAAAACCTGGAGCACGGGTAAGTGATCAATTTACTATACGATAATAATGGTGTAAAGTATTTGGTAAGAGCACGGGTAAGTGATCAGTTTACTAAACGATAACAATGGTGTAAAGTATTTGGTTAGAGCACGTGTAAGTGATCAGTTTACTAAACGATAATGGTGTAAAGTATTTGGTAAGAGCACGGGTAAGTGATCAGTTTACTAAACGATAATAGCAGTGTAAAGTATTTGGTAAGAGCACGGGTCAGTGATCAGTTTACTATACGTTGATAATGATGTAAAGTATTTTGTTAGAGCACTGGTAATTGATCTGTTTACTATACGTTAATAATGATGTAAAGTATTTGGTTAGAGCACGGGTAAGTGATCAGTTTACTATACGATAATGGTGTAAAGTATTTCGTTAGATGAAGGATAAATGATCAGTTTACTATACGTTAATAATGATGTAAAATATTTTCTTAGAGCACGGATAAGTGATCAGTTTACTACACTTTAATAATGATGTAAAGTATTTGGTTAGAGCATGGGTAAGTGATCAGTTTACTATACGTTAATAATGATGTAAAGTATTTTGTTAGAGCACGGGTAATTGATCAGTTTACTATACGTTAATAATGATGTAAAGTATTTGGTTAGAGCAAGGGTAAGTGATCCGTTTACTATACGATAGTGGTGTAAAGTATTTGGTTAGATTAAGAATAAGTGATCAGTTTACTATACGTTAATAATGATGTAAAGTATTTTGTTAGAGCACAGGTAAGTGATCAGTTTACTATACGATAGTGGTGTAAAGTATTTGGTTAGAGCACGGGTAAGTGATCAGTTTACTATACGTTAATAATGATGTAAAGTATTTGGTTAGAGCACGGGTAGGTGATCAGTTTACTATATGTTAATAATGATGTAAAGTATTTGGTTAGAGCACGGGTAAGTGATCAGTTTACTATATGTTAATAATGATGTAAAGTATTTGGTTAGAGCACGGGTAGGTGATCAGTTTACTATATGTTAATAATGATATAAAGTATTTGGTTAGAGCACGGGTAAGTGATCAGTTTCCTATATGTTAATAATGATGTAAAGTATTTGGTTAGAGCACGGGTAATTGATCAGTTTACTAAACGATAATGGTGTAGAGTATTTGGTTAGAGCACGGGTAAGTGATCAGTTTACTATACGATAATGGTGTAAAGTATTTGGTTAGAGCACGGGTAAGTGATCCGTTTACTATACATTAATAATGGTGTAAAGTATTTGGTTAGAGCAGGAGTAAGTTATCAGTTTACTATACAAACAGGATTATTTTCAGAAGTAAACAGCGAGGCATTCAACAAAATTTCTTGAAAACTGAAACTCTAACCGTAAAAGAATATTTAACATTTTAGCTAGCTTGTTTTAGACTTACTCAGCAGCTGTCTTCAGGAAGTAATTAGTTCGATAATTCAATGAAGGATAGAAAACGCATCTAGTATCTGAATTGTTTTACACGTCAGTGAGACAGAATCTCTGATTAAGTAAACATCACCATCCCAGTTATCAATAAAAGTCAGGAATCTGCTTAAAGTGGTTTCTAGATCTTGTGCTTGCTGCGACACAAACCAAGCTAATTTCAATGATTCTAAATTTGGCAAAGAGTTAACTTCTATGTATAAAATTTAAACAGAATAAACGATCGAACACAAATGTCTTGTACGCCCAAACCTCAAACTTGTTTGAAAGACGGAAAAAATTATGCAGTTATTGACAGATAAATCGAAATCACGTGATCCGTTTTGACTAATTGCACTCAAGGTTTTTGTACAGTGAACGAAGGTTTGCATATTACATGTTGATACACACTTATGTATTCTCAGCAAGCAAATTCCAGTATTTATTATGTATTCTCTATATAGGGTACGGCTGGCAGTCGAGGAAGCGCTGGTCCACCAGGCCCCACTGGACCAATGGTAAGAGACATTGAGTGATATTACAGAAAGAACAATACTTTCATTTACAATAGACAATATATAAACACTATACATAATAATTTTCTTTATACATAATAACTTAATAATTAAATGTACCACATAGCATGGTTAGTGCAGTTTTAAAGATCACTAATTTCTGAGCTGGATTTTCGGCTCTGCCAAGAATTGAAAATTCGTGCGACTTTCCTTTCCGCCACAACTGACTTAGTTTTCTTCCGCGGTCAGTGTAAATGATTATCAGCGTCTGTTGGGAGCTAACCTGCAAAGTATTAATATCCCGTACAGGGAAGTCAAGCTCTCTATTCTACACTGCTAAACACTGCAGAAAGCGGAGATAACCTGCAATTTAGACTGCTACGTATAATTTATACAAAATTATTTCTTATCCACATACATTTCGTCTTCATTGAGTAGTTTAAAATACAACATATAAGAGCAGAAACTCTGGTCACTCCATAATCTAGATCAACATTCGCTTGTAAAACCATTTTAAATGATTTTAGCGTGTTTCAACCTGCAAAGCTTAATGACGAATTTCGTAAGACATGAATAAGAAGTTACTGATTCTTTATACTGATTCCTGCGTGGATGATGCCTTAAGAGTAGAAGAGAGAGGAAAGTTTTGTATGTTCAATAAAAGCTTGGAAGAGCCATAATATAAATGATTATTCCAAGTCACAAAAAATTGTTATTGACTCGATACTTTTCTTTTTGTGTTTTTAAGATTTTAATTGATATTTTTTATATTTACTATTCTGTAAAAAGAAATAAGATATGAGTAAAATCTGATCATGCCAAAAAATGAACTAACAAACTAAGAAAGAAATAGTAACATTAAACCAGAAATTATTTTCATTAAAACTTTGATTAGTTTCTAGACCTACTGCAGCACTCTTTTGTCAGCCGTCTTTTTCATTGATGTTATTATTATTATTATTATTATTATTATTATTACTGTTATTATTATTGTTATTGTTCGGGATAATACTGATTATCGTTTCCTTTCAAAAGCTTATTTTAAACATCCTATTGATGTTGCTATACTGCTATTGCTATAAATTATTGCTACAAGCGATGGTGTGGCTAATTGATCTAAAACATTATTTTAAAGGGTCCCGATGGCAGCAAGGGTCCTACTGGACCAGCAGGACAGAAAGGATCACAGGTCAGATTGCAATGTAGTGTAATATCAATACATTCCTCAATTTTATAACATTAATAACTCCTAAAATATTAATGTAATTAACAAAGTTATATAAATGGATCGTGCATTATTATCTTTGCAAGTTTATTACGCTATAATTTTGCACCAATGAATAATTTTATAAAAAAATCTTTGTTTACATTTTTATCTTAATCTTATATTTGGCTGAGTTTCTATAAGGCTAGAGAAAACAAATGAATTTTTAAATTCCCTAGCATAATAAAGATTTCTGATGATATTTGTTCAAAATTTGGGCTCTTTTTGTGCGTTACTAAGAAAGTTTTACAGAAAATGGTTTCCTTATGAAATGCACAACACTCAAGTGGATGTTTAATTCTACATTTTTATTTTGGTTCGCTTAACAAGTTTATACTAAACTTTTGTTCAATCTATGCTATTGAAAAAAATTGTAAAATCATGAAATCTACCTTTATCTGATTTAGTGTACAATAAACAAATTTTGACATGCAAAATCCAGATATAGTTATTATTCACTTGTTTTGGTATTATCCCTCTTACTCGTTCGGCTATGAATAAAAACATGAATAAGTTAGACCCAATTACATGAGTGTGAAGTCAAAGCTCTAGTGTTTCTTTTATCTCTTTATCAGGGACCTCAAGGCGATCCAGGTCCGCCGGGACCAGCAGGAAATGACGGAGCTGTTGTAAGAGTTTAACTTGAATGGCTTGATAATATTAATAATAAAGTTTTGACTGCCGATCTGCAGGAATTTTAATCGTTGTACAATCGTCTCTTTAATCGATTTTATCAGCGATAGTTTTTAAATCGTAACTTTTGTTCGTGTAAGGAGTAGTTTCATTAATAGACAGTTGCAGAATTTCAGATATTGAACCGCATAAAGTGCGTTTACCTGCTTTACTTACAAATCATTTGGGGTGTGAAAAAATGCCTTACCACACATAATCTTGGCCTGCAATAATTGGTATTAAAGTTGATAAAAGCATCAGAAAAGTTAGACTTTTATTTTGCCTTTTCCCTTCAACTGATAATCATTTCTATTTATTCAATGCAGCTCCATGGTTGATAGCACAAAATTTTGCTCGATCAATCCGTGTCAATATTAGGTCTACGGTACTTTAATGCTAAAATTGGGTATTAAGTGTTACACCTTTCTTGAATTTGAGTGTAAATTGTGATTTTTTTTATCATGTTTTTTTAAAAGTATTTTAGTTTTTCTTTGATATATTGGATGTTTCTTTCCGGGTATAATTGGTACTCCACTACACCCCCTCCTCTCCCCAATTGCCCCTCGATCACTGCCCATCCTGGCCGACCCTGACAGCTAGTACCTCTTATTAATACGGTAATGAGTTCGTTTAAGTTTTAAATTTCAGGTTGTGTAAATGTTCTCAGCCTTATCAATGTCGTCTTATTGCGCATGGCAGGGGCGCCCGGGGCCACAAGGTTCAGCAGGAGCAAGAGGCAGCAAGGGAGACAGGGTAGGTAGAATGATTTATTCAGTAGCACCTACAACTCAGCCTATGTAAAGTTAACCCTTTACATGCTAGATTTTTGAAAACCAAAAATTTTAATTTTCTTAAAATACAAAAACTTCAGAATTATTCAAAACCACAGACATTTCTAAATTATACTTGCAAAGACAAAGAAAATGAATGGTCATTTAATAAGGTTTCATTAACAGTTTCAAAACATAGGACAATTTTACTTTATATGAAATTGTTTTTAGCAGGACGAGGATTAATATTAATTAGACGTTGATAATTTTCTTTTTAATCTACTGCTTTCAAGTAGCTGTAGTATTAGTGTTAGTAGTATTAGTATTGTTATTGCTATTGTTTTATGTAGGGTGACCCTGGAGAGAATGGATCACCCGGTGCAAATGGAGCAAACGGAGCACGGGTTAGTCTCCACCAAAAGAATTTTAATACGATTATTAATATTCTTCAGTCTGCTTTCAAGTATGTTTTATAACAACCCTAGACAGTTAATACGTCAAAATTATACGTTAATTAAAAGATATGCCAAAAAGTAATGTCTTTATATACGAAGGCAGTTTGACTCGGGTTGCCGGACTTCTTTTAAATTTTCAAAGGTTGAGTATTTTGACTTCTCGACCTTTCTAAAATACGATTTAGACGCTTCATATTTTTCACGTACTTTATAGCGATTCTCAGTGTTGATATTATGCTTTTAGTGTGGGGGGGGGGGGGGGGGGGGGGGCCCCCCCCCCAATGACTTGCCCACATTGCTTTCCCCCAGCTCTAAGGCTCCTAATACAAGAAGATATGTACAACTATTCCTGACTGTTGAATTTACGGACATGACCAGGTTGATGATGATACAGTGGAAGACATTGGTGACTTTTCATCCTCCGATGAAGATAGCAAAGCTCCAACATGCCAGAAAAGGTATAAAGATAAAGCTTGGTCATTGTATCTTTCGCATTTTGTGTCAGTTGGAACCAGCACTTGCCTCCGATCTCTATAGTGTTACAGCTGCTGTAACTGGATGAAGGCCTTCACCTCCCTTCAGACAGGACACTAATCCATCCCAGCTTTGCTTGAAGGGAAAGGGATAATTACCATTTTTTTTGTGGCCTAAAGTTGAAGAATTGTGCTTAAGCTCATTATAGCAACACTACTGTACTACTATTGAAATACTTTTTAGATGATATTAGATAGTTCTGACAGTTAAACAAGATATATGGCCCTTAGAAGTGATTGTGAACAGGTTTGAATAAATTAATACTTGTCTATAAATTCATTCTGGTGCCTTAAAGTTACAAATATTGAGTAATTTCAACACCTTAAAAGCACATTTTTACGATTATCTCAGCACTTTAATGCATTACAAGCTGTTATTTCAACTGTTATTTTGATATACATAGGACTTTAAGTTCTCAGTTTAGACATCAACCCCTTACAATACTATGTTAATGTTGAATATATAATCTTTACTACTGAAGTCAATTATTCCTTTTCTTGACTACAGGTCTCGTGTATTAAATACATATGTTCACATTTTTTTGTTTCAGTGCCGTGAATGTTAGGAGAAAATGCAAGAAGGTGAGTAGTATTCTTTAGTTAATAGACTGCTTTAGATCGAAGACGCGGACTTCGCAGAGAACGTCATTTGGCGGGTGGGGACTGGTACGAGTAAGCGCCGGCCGCGTCTAGTTTGTTTTGCTTTAGAAAGATGACGTGACGGTCGGCGTGATGCCTACACAGCAAACACCGTAGTAATGGCGTAATTGTGTTTTTTCGACTTTTATACCTACTAAACTTAAAAACCAATTCTCCATGGCTAGTGGAAGGGGTCTTAAGGCTGCTAGAGACGCATTGTGTATAGCATACGATCAAAATTTGATCGATGAATTTGAGTTTGCGCTTCTATACGATGCTAACAAGTCGAGGGAAATTTTTCCGTATTGGAAATATGAGCAGTTTGACTTCAGTGTTTGGGATAACACAGAGTGCAAAACGGAGTTGAGGTTTGCAAAGAACGATGTACATATTCTTTTGGATGTTCTAGGAATACCTGATAAAATAATTTGTAGTCAAGGAAATACTTGCAGTGGAATCGAAGGACTATGTATTTTATTGAAACGTTTGGCGTACCCTTGTAGATTCACAGGTATTGTTTATCGATTTGGTCGAAATCCAACCGCGTTGAGCTTGATTTTCAGCGAAGTATTAGATATTGTTTATGATAATAATCATCATCGCCTTGACCAATGGAACCCTACACTACTACGACCACAAAAAATGCAGGAATATGCTGATGCTGTTCATGCGAAAGGTGCTCCTTTGTCGAACTGTTTTGGATTCATAGATGGGACACTGAGGGACATCTCAAGGCCAAAATCTAATCAGAGAGTTGTCTACAACGGACACAAGAGAAAACATGGATTGAAATTCCAGAGTGTTG
>JAOBAY020107772.1:0-17035 GCA_025331085.2 Zoanthus sociatus | reverse complement strand
CCTTCCCAGTTCCCTCCCCACAAAAGGAGGGAACTGGGAAGGACTGACACAAAAACGTCTGCGAGGTGGGCCAATCTTCTTATAAAGTTGTTCTTATAAAAAAAGCGTGTGTATCGTATACGGCAGATTTGAACTGAAAGAAAACTTTGTACTTTACAAATATTTATCTAAAACTCTTGAAAGATTATATAAAAGAACAGTTTTAAGAAATTTAGAATGAAAAAACTCAAAATATCCTTTAGTCAAGTTTGATGTCTATTCTGCGTCTTTCTTGCGAGGGTGATCCATTGTCGGGACAACTACAATGGGCCCACGAACGTGATGTACACAATATGTACTAACACTACCCAGCAAAGCCCGGCTAATTGCTCCTTGGCCACGTGATCCCACGATAACTAAATCTACCTCCTCCTCTTCTGCAACGTTGCAGATCACGTGACCTGGATCTCCCGTCTCCACAATGGTTTGTATTGACTTATCATCTAACTAAAAAGACAATAAAAACAAATTCAGTTCTAATTTTCATTTTTATCCTCCCCTAATCTTATAATTACTCTCTTAATTTATTATTGTATTGTTCATCCTGCTGTTAGTACTGTAACCGTCATTCTTCTTTTTCTTGTCAAAGTTACTGATATAATAATGCAGTTGATTTTGAAAACGAATGCGTAAGACTATTTTTTTTATTAGCTCATTACTTTCATTAATGCTCTCAAGATAATCCGATTCATTATCATAATAACTGATTAGTATCATTTATAGTCGATCATCGTACTGATAAAATTAGTAATTAATAACGTAATGTACTTTCCGCTGGTATGTTTCGCTTTCTCTTGAGAGCTCGCTCACGACACGTTCTGATTGGTAAGTCTACGCCATGCATCCGTGTAGAATGCGTTCTTTCATTCTCTCTCTCTGTCCAAAGCGTTCATTGAACAGCAAACAACAGCAAACAATTTCAAACTGATAACAGCAAACAATTCGAGGTCATGCAACGCCAAGCTAGAAAGCCTTCTCTCCAGATTAAGACTAACGCTGGCTAGCCAAGTCAAATAAATACATTGCTACAGGAAGCTCAAATTGATTGCAGTCCGCACCCAAAGGACCTCTCCTTATTCTTCGAAGACCAAGAAACGCCTCAATAAAGTGAAAAATGCTACGGAAAAGAAGAGAAAAAGACCTGGAAGGCCAAAGTTATAATGTTTGAAAAGTTTCAAGTTATAACAATAATAACGAGCTTTTTCGTGAAAAGATCATTTGTTCTTCACTTGCTTTATTTTGTTATTAGTCAATTGGTTGTCAGAATGCCTGAACATCCAACCCTCAACTAAATAATGTTGTTTGTTACAGTTGTATGCATTACATTTAAGACGGGAAAATATTGGCATTCGCTAATTTGAGCAAAGGGTATGAACGAAATTGAAGAACAAAAAAATATCAAAAGTTTAAAATTAATATAATTAACCACGAGCTTCTCTTTTTATTTTAATTGAAGTAATAGAATATTGAACAGTTTCCACGCACTTACCCCAAAAGCTTTCCATTCAGCTTTATAATCGGCTTTAATGTTTTCCACTTGTTCTTTTCTTGATTTCATTTTGCCTTTCCATTCTTTGTGGTAATTGGAAGATTCTGAAAGAGTAGGCGAATAATTCATAAAGCAGTTTCTGGTGGCAATACGCAAATATTTTACTCGACATACAAATATGATAACATTGTTATGCATGGTTTTCCCTGTTTTCCCAATTGAAACAACAAATATGCTATCACATGAGTATGATTGCCAAAGCATTTTCCTGTACAAAAATAATTCCCAGTACAATTTTTTTCCCAACCCACATGATTCTCTGAGTCATTATAGTTTTATTAAAAAGATTAGAAATATAAATTCATAGGTTAGTGAAGCTGAGTGCATTCGATTTTGTGTAGCCCGAAATATGCTGACAAGAAACACTAAACACACAACTTAGGTATACGGAAACTTTGTTTCTGCTATTTTTGAAGAATTTTCAAGCTGTAATGCTGGTCTATTTCTATACATAAATACAGAAGTGTAAAAAATGTGCAATAGTACTGCTTGTATATTGCGGATCTATATAAGTGTCAGACCGAGCGGACGTGGTTGGCGCAGGTGGTAAGATCTCTGCTTTCCAACCACAAGGTCCCCACTTCGATCCTAGCAGTTTGCCGAGATTCGAATATTTGTGTGACATTCTTTTCTGCCTAAGCCAACTCGGTTTTCCATCCTTCCAGGGTAGGTAAATGAGTATGAGCGTTTGCTGGGAGCTAACGTGTGATGGATTAGTGGCCATTAGTGTCCCGTCGAGGGGGAGTCAAAGATTTTAATCCGCTAAACACTACAGAAACCAGAGATACGCGGCTCCATGGGCCACAAGGCTCGTAAAGGATTTAGCATTGTTTTAGTACTAGCCTCTCATCGCTTGGTCAATTACAAGATACAACCAAAAGTGATTTTTTAAAACTCTCAACGCAAATTCCACCATGAAAAAAGAAATCATAATCGAACTTTTTTTTTCTTTTTTGCTATCACCATTAAAAGGGTAATGATATTTCATACATAAAAATACCCGCAAGTCGCAACTGATAAATACACTTCAAGTGAGGCAACCTCATACTCTCTTTTTATAACTTTTTGTATGTCTTTTTTTACACCTTTTGTTTATCATTGACCACAGTCACAATGTTGTAAATGAAGCAGAGGTTTTCAGTGACTTCTTTTATTTCAGCGTAACTTGCATGGTGTATCCGAAGAGTTATTGGGACTTAGGAGAAATGAAAGAGCACCTATAAATGAGGTGAGTGATATTGACTGAAAGTTAGTGATTTGTATTTATCATTGTTAACAGAACAACAAATTTACACATCCTAACCTTTCTATTTTCCTATTCATTTATTGTATATGATCTGTCTAGAACTCATGCAATTGGCCCCACTTACTTGCAATTTAGTTTTTATAATCACGTGTGTTATTTAAATCTTTATTCGATTCATTTACCTGGCCATGGCTCAACAGGTGCTTCTTCTTGAACATACAGTACAGTCATTTCATCCCCGACACGGTGGATCTTCTGAAGATACACTACAGTTGTAGAGCGTATAACAGTTTATGATTTTGTATTTTTTTCCACTAAACACAGCATTTGCGTCAACCAAATTGAATAGCGTTATTAGCGTTTCAGTTGCTCTATGAATTTAACAGCTAAAGACCGCCAACCTTCAGGGCCGCGTCACTATCATTTTGTGTAGGCTGGAAGTTACTGTTATCTGTCTTGTTACTAATACCTGCATAATAACGTTAAAATAATCGCTGCAGCGCTGACACGCATTATCACATGCAGTGATAGTCGTAGTTGCAGTTATGCAAAAGTTAATGTAAGTCCCAGCCCCGCCCACCATGGGCATTAGGCGGAGGATTGGCTTTGGGGGTTTCTAAACACTGCTAATGTCCGCCAGGTTTGGCTATTTCAGCTATACTAATTGCACGCGCACGCCATCCTGGGCATTTTGAGCCAGGTTACAAAATTAATTTAAATACTTTGCCTCCTGTTACCTCCTGCAACTCACTGACTCGTATTTTCTTTAGCTTTGATTGCCTACCTTTTCTGTTCCGCACTAATGTCAGAACAAACTCCAGGGTCATTTGGTACCTCGTGCACGCACGACCAAAAAAAGATTAAGATATTCACCGATGTATGATGGTGCAAAACTAGCTTCCAGGCTCTTCTGCGGAATTTTGTCCAAAATATTTATGATCTAAAAACATTTAACGCCCAACTCACCAGGACACAGACAGGCTATGTCTAAACCCCGCCTAATATCCGCCACGTGACCGGCTTGGGTGAACGGAGGTTTCATAGTCACAGCCACGATTGTTGTCGCACCGGATGCTCGAAATGTATCAATTAATCTATTTTTCTAAGTTTAAGCTTCTAGGTTTCAATTATTGTCGTCATTGCAATTTATTTGTGGACAGTGTGTTTGATATTTTCAAACAACATTGAGATTGCGGCAGAAAGATTAATCTTACTTTGTGTTTAGAATAGAATCGATGTAAACAGACCTAAAAACACCTGCTGTCAGTGAAGCGACGTAAAGCTAATATTGAATAAAATAACAGTTTTAGAGAATTCAAAATCCATCGACAATTCTAAAATTGCTATTGAAAAAAATCTATATTTTACTTAGCTGATAAGGGAAACTATATTTCGAACAAAGAACTATTATCAATACACTAAAAACAAAGCTATGCGCTTGAATTCTTTGTCTAGCTCAGTATAAAAATTGACTCACAAATAAGCCCGAATTTATAATTACACATTTGGTATCCATTCAAATTTGATAGTAGAGAAATTTGAATCTTTTCTGGTGATTAATGAAGAAATTTAAATTTGTCTTTTAAAAGCAGGAAGGAAATTTGATGCTAAATGCATTCGGTTTTTTTGAGAAAACATGTAGTTAAGAGACAGACTCAGTTGCTATGATTAAAAGTGGAAACATATATACTTATTTGAATAGCTTGATACAATTGCTTTTTTCTTAATTGATTCTGGCTAATCAGTAATCTTCACCAAAGTGTCTTGTACGTGTCAATTGAATCTATTAGAGTGATAGTTAGAAGTGAGATAAAACAATAGTTAGAAAGCCAAGAATTAGCTACAGATTTACTTTCAAGTAACAGAGTATGTTCAGTTTCATTGCAAATAAAATATGGAGTTTCGAAGCAATTGAAATAAACACAAATAAGGTTATTAAAGGGTTAGCATAAAATCTTCCACACCATCTGTGGTAACAAGGATTTTTGCAATACCTATTTTGAGTTCTTCAAATTGAAAATCGCCTGGCTAGTTTGATAACTGAGTACCGTTCAGTTGAAGCTATGAATGATCGTCTTGGTTAAGCACGTAATTTAAGCTCTTACAAAAAAGAAGACCTAAAAAAGATTTCAGGTTTTAAAGGGATTCAAACCCGTGACCCCCAAAGATCCAACATTTGCTGCCGTGATGAAACCACAACTGGGAGAATAGTTCTTAATCGTCCATCAACCTCACTTGATGGTGCACAACAATTATTGGGACGGCTGAGCCGGTTTGTACTGCGGTAAGCTAACGACGACGTTATAAAAACGGTATACTAACTTAGAGTGAGTAATATATCTTAATCAAGATAAACTGGCTATTGGCAACACAGTTTTCAGGAGGTTTGCCTTTCTTAATGGCTTACTTACTGTTGAACGCTTTTTTGCTGTTTAAGCTTCCGTCAACGGCAACTAAAATCTTTCTTCCTTTCTTGCAGGCGGACATCTCTCATTGAACTTGAAATTTCGATATTAAGTGCGTTGTTTGCTGAACTCACAAGAACTAAATGCAATAAACTAACACAAAAACATTAATGAATCATTTTGTTGTTGTTGTTTTATATCGACCAGTAGATTACGTGCTGTTTTCTGGCCGTAGAATTTTTGATGAATATGTATTAGTGTTTTAATGTTTCATCACAAAACGCGCCACCTTCACGCGTTTTTTTACGCCAAGCAATAAATTGCTTTAATTATCAAGAGATTTTTATCTTTTAGTTTAAAGTATGGATTGTTTACTTTCTGAACGCATACATTAGGCTTTCTTTAAAAAAGGGATTTCTGTTTTTGATATTCAAACTGACAAACTGAATAGATGAACATCTTAAAAAAAAAATTCAACTAAATGGATAATATTTTAATGAAAAAAAAAATATATGGACTCAATTTGCGTCCGAGTTTCTACCCCATATTATATATATACACTAATTATAATATAAACAGCACACAGCTGTATACATGCATTAAGATAAAATAGTTCCTGTGGCTTAAATTATAAAATTAAAATGACCACAAATAAACAATTCCGGGATCGAAATGGTTTTTTTTCAGCTAAAAAGTAACACAGTTAGTAAGATGAAGTTTTATACTACATCGATGACAAAACTTCAGACTTTCAGGTACCACCATCTTGTTTCACCATTGTAGTGTTTTTACTTAAACTTGTTTCTTATACTGATATGGAACAAGGTTAACGGTTTTCTGTTTATTTTCATTATGAAATCTATATTTGAAAAACGAATCTACTTGACTTGAGCAGTCGATCTAAATTACATACAATGCAAACTATTGCCAGCGCTCAAAGTTCGCGGTCATTTTTTCAGGCGCTTTTTTGCGACTAGTTTTGAAATCTTAGGCGCATTTTCAAATTTTTAGGTGCACAGGATCAAAAGTTAGGGGCAAAACTAAAATGCAAGGTATGCAACAAACTTCTGTAAACCTGCGTCCAACTTCGTCATCTATTAAGCACTGAAAATGTTTGTAAAAATATTTCAACAGAACCAGCATATCTATATAATATGAGTGAAATAAAAAATCCGAAATGCTATTTATTCTTAAACTTGGTTTTGGCTTTCTTAATTTGTCAGTGAACGGATATGTTGTTCGAGTCGGTATTCGGCTACAACTTTGAGCTTGATAAACAACTAACCTTTGGCTGGTTGTTTATTATAGCGCCACAACACCACTTAGGTTCATGAGACATAACTAAAAAAAATCGTGGCGTAAAGGGGGACAAATGCGCTTTATTCAAACTAAAGACTCCAAACCACCTTCTGCATGTCACGAAAAATTCTTTTAAGCTCTGTTGACCAGCCATTGTTGTCACCAACTTTCCCGGCCGCGCTGCAGACCTAGAGCCTTCAATCACTTTTGCCAGTGGACTAAGCATAAAACATCTCAGGATGCATAGATGAATTATGCAATAGTGTATTGGGGGAACGACGAGAAGTAGGTGAAAAAATTAACCAAACAACGCACCGTGGAAAACTATCTTAGTCGCATTTGCGACCAATTGGTCGCTAACTTCGAACCCTGATTGCGCATGTGCATAATCAGCCTTCGCCCCGCTTAACATACTACTTGAACGTCTTTTACAGAACCAAACTAATCGTTATAAACTAAGCAAAAAAAATAAAAAGAAAAGCATGATAAGTTGGCAAAATGTAATGATGGTGTCATCACACGAAAAAACTTGTGCACAGCCACCAATTTCTTTTTTCTCAAGGCTAAAAAAGGTAAATGCTACCCGGTCATGTCGAACACTCTTCGGCTTATAGAAAAGACAGTTTTAAACATATTAGCATGAAGTTGGAAAAAAAACTTTATTAATAACTTCGAATATTAAATTATTAATTATAAGATGATTCGGATAGTAAGCGTGCTTTGATTGGTTGAAAAACCATTTTATATAAGAGTAAGTAAAAACGGTTTCCATGTCCGCTCTTTTAGCATCGCTCACGAAGTAAACCGTCTTTTCTTCTCAATTTGTATCTAGCATTATTATCGCCTAAAAATTACTAAAATATTTCTTAATTAACATCCCAGAAATGGATGAAGATAAGAAAATGTCAAATTTTCTTTATAATTTGATTTTCTAAAGTTGTTTGAACACCAGTAACAAAAGTATGAAATATCATCGAGTCGACTGACGAGAAAACAAAACCCTGTTCATTCCCAATATCCTTGTAAAAGAGCAAATACGATTGCATTGTGACGATTTTAGGGGAGAATTCAGATATGCTAAGACCTTGATATACTGGCAGATCACTAACACATTTGTACATCATTTTCATTTCTTGCAAGGGTAGTTGCTATACTTTAGTTTGCTAGTCAAGGGCTTTCAAGGCAAGAATTACATGCTCATATTTTTTTGTATCTCTTAAGTATTTGGGCAGCAAAGTTCTGCAGAAGTTGAATATTTTGTTTGTAGGTATACCAGACCATAAAGCGGAATAGTAAAACAGCCAAATATACTCTATATCATTTTTAGAGCTAATGTGAGCAAATATCAAAATATGTTTGCAAACCAGAAAACGTTGCGAGCTAATCATTGTACTGTTTTCTCGACCACTTGGAATTATAGCACAATAAAACCTTTTAAGAGACATTTCTGGTGTCTGTAGAAGTACGCATATGCAACACAGTTATATTTCTGGTGTCTAATGAGAACCTTCCTCTTACATTTCCTTTTGTTGAAGGCCTAGAGAAACAGTTGGGTTTAAGCTTAGCCTTCATGGTTCATGGGAAGAGTACAGGTCAGTGTCAAAAGCATTGAGTTGATAGAAATGATTTCACATCCTCACGACTTGCTGTTTCTCCAGCCAAGGTCCACACTGTGGACAATTGAATCTCTCTCAGTCTCTATCTGGACAATAGTAATATATAATACTTAATAAATTCTTTATTCAATGGTTTGTCTTCAAACTTGATTTTCAGGTTTTGGTGGCTTGTGGTTATGTCCGTAGAGCTTATGCCGAACTGCATTTGGTACAACCAGGACTGGTAAGTGGGCATGGTGGACACAAAACGTGCACACACTACCCATAAGAGTACGGCGAATTGTTCCTTTCCCATGTGATCCCAAAACAAGTAAATCTGCTTCTTCACTTTTAGCCACATCACAAATAACAGGACCAGGGCTTCCTATCTCAACCATCACCGGCTCAAAATCAAACTGAAAAAGCAAGAAATTTGGTATTGAAATCTGTTTTTAGGTCAATTACATCGTGCATGCAGCGTGAGCAAAGATCGAAAGAAGTTTTGTTATAAATTAAATGTTTCAGCTAAAAAAATCAGGATACTCTTAATTATAAAATGGACAAGGAACTAGATTGAAAAATAAAAATCATTGTAACTTTTTTATCAACATTTTACAATTTCAATTGAGAGTAACAAAAAAAAACACGAGGGTGGAGGAAAAATTCAAGTTTATACAATCTTAATATTAATTCACTTGCATAATTATAAGAGTATAATATATACAGTGAATCAATAACATACATATAGTTCCAAATATTTTTTTACATTTATGACTTTAGAAATTTTGCTTTTTTTTTAAATCATTCATCCAAAAGTATCTTTTTTATTACTTTTCAACTGCTTACCTCATAATTTTTACATTCGCTTTCATATTCATTAATCACATATTTCTCTTGATCTTTCATAAATTTCACGATGCCTTCCCAGTCATCATGATAATTGGAAGATTCTGGATTTTAACGTATTGAAAGAATGTCAGTAAATGTAAAATAGCTACAAAACCTTAAAAGAATAAACTCTCCGTACTCAACTCCACCGTTTGGCGAGAACCTAAACGCATGCGCACAATCGACTTCACTCGAGTAACTACAATGCAAGTATAACCAAAAGCAACCGCAACTTCCATATAGAAAACATTTGTTCGCTGTTCACACTGTTCAGTGATCGGGCGATCGTCAGCGATTGTCAGCGATCGCGATCGCTAAGTTACTGAGATTTCCAAAATAGTTTCAACATCGACATGTTTGTCATTTTACCGACGAGTTTTGGTTTCAAGCTTCGTTTCTAAGAGGAAGTTTCGGTTTTTAAAAACGCTTTATCCGTAGCGAGGATTAGAAATTACGTCAAATATAAAGCTGCAGAAAGCACAGATCACCATAACTCAGCTCGAAGGTTTAGCCTGAACCTACACGCATGCGCACAACCGGCTTCACCCGAGTAACTACAAAGCAAACAACTGGAGCAACCGTGTACAGCTGTTTCGTCCTTGTTAGGACTCATCAGCACGGTATAGCTTTTCAGCCACAAGCAATGAGCTACAAGGGCAAGTTCAGAGAAAGCTGCTTTTTACTGTTTTTTATACATGGTATTTAGTTCTGGCGAAATCCTGGTGAGTCGAGTACGGGTGCTGGGTTTGTTCTTTTAAGGTTTTAAAATAGCTATAGCCAGATTTACATGTGGTGGTAAAACTTCAGAGCTGGATAAAATCGTTAAGATTGGATATTTTACTCTTACTCTCTCTAGTGAGAGCTCAAAAACTCGAGTAAGAGTGAAATATATCCGATCCTAACAATTTTATAGCTTGATTAATCAGTTATTCTTGATTCATATTCGTTGGCTGCATGTGTGTTCTTATATTTGTGAAGGTGCAGAGCTACAATAGACTAACTCTAGAAAGTTGAAATATTTGACATTTAAAACATCTAAAACAGCAAGCTCGTGCTTGTCACTGCGACTATTAGAATGTTTTAGACAAAAATTGAACCCGACAAATGTTCAAACCAAATGTTACAATTAACATTTCTTTTCTTTTAAAGCTTTGATCGCGAATACTATAATCAAACGGTGAATATATGGATACGCACGTTTAAAACTCTAGCGCAAAAGTCTTGCTATAATCTTTTATCCAAATAATTTAGCATGGAGCTGTGCAAATTCGTGATGGAAAAAAGCGACAGTTTGCGACAACGACAATCCATTTTTAGTTTTTACAAATCTTTTCTCTTTGTTATTTTGACAGCAACATCACGAATCAGGCGAGCATGATCGCCGCAATTTCTGTGAATTATGTTTACTGACTCAAGCCAATAGAGTCATTGAAACTAAACTTTTTGTTCTTTTATTCAAAAAGACAATTTTTACTGAGGCTTTCTTGTTAAACTACTAAACAAAAATACAGGACTCAATACCAAGCACATTTAGCAAACATTGTATTCTAGCGGCCATGAAAAAGCGACAGCGATATTTGTCTTTAACCAAATAGGCGACATGTGGGTTGGAAAATGAGCGACAAAGCGACATCAAAACCTAATTTGGAAGGCCTCACTGATAATTTAGTCAAGAAAAGAGTACAAAAACATTGACTTTTCATCATCATCATGGTGGAATATAGGATTATGAACTTAACTGATTTGTTACTGTTTACGAATTCATTATAGTGAATTGAATACACATATAGAGGTAATAAATTAAAGTTCATAGTGGCGTGTTTTGGCGGGAAGAGAATAGAAGCGAAGTGCATGGTCAGTGTAGGGAGTTATACTCACTTGGCCAAGGTTCGTAAGGTTTCTCATGTTGAACGAAAATGAAAAGAATACGATCTCCCTTTCGATGAACTGACTTAGCGTAGACTGAAATAAAAACGTGTCATCTGATAAACGATTTTAAAACAATAAATTATCAAAGAAGCGAACTATGTGTTCGTGTAAAAGCGGTCTTTATTTTAAACGTTCGCCGAGAATCAATGTGTTCTTACGCTACCATTTGTAAAAAAATTACTTAAATAGCAATATTTACAATAATGATTTTATGTTTTATTGTGAATTTAAATCGCCTTTCGCAAGGTTGTTTTACGACACTGTTTTTATCTGCTCTTGAAAACCATACAAATGGTCTTTGGATTCGGCCTGGGCACTAATCAGTGAACATGCGCAGTGACGTTAATTTTGATCATTTTTGACTCAGCAGGTATGATGGCCAAATTAAGCGCACTTAAATAATTTCATAACTTCTTCTTGTATAAACACTATTACTCAGGTTATCTAATGAATGGACAAAAACCACCCATTGCCTCTTCAGAAATGGAAAGTCTCATTCAGTGGATCCGCTGTATACGGATTACCGCAGGCTCACTTTCCTTAGCGATTCTCTCGGTTTCCATGCACGATGTCTAAAAAATTTTTGAAATCCACCGTGACATGTACCCTGCAATAACACTGGTCTCATGCCAAAGTTTGGTTGCGCATGCAACTTATTTGAAATTCCAGAAAAAGAGTCAAAAGAAATTATCTCTCCACGAGTGTCTTTATCTGAAAGTTTGTATAGGGATGACTTAAAATTGGAACTTCCTTTTGTCGCCAATATCTTAAATCATTTTTTGGTCTAAATGTTATATCAAACCACATGCCAAACCAAAGGAAAAAGTGAGATAGCAATTTTTAAGGCGACTATCAGAGTACTGTCAAACTTAATACCAGCAGCGTTGCCAGTCGAATACTGTAGCTACTAAAATGTTGAAGCAATAGTTATTTTGCCTTTCAATTAGACTTAGCGATCAGGAACCTATACTAATACAGCTTACGCATTAACAGTGTTGACCACAACTGTGACACGGCAGCATCTCTCCAAATGGAAGTTTACCGACGACTGCGAAAAGAGTTTTTCTGCCAAAATAATGAAGCCTTTCAAAGTGTTTTGAAAGACTGCTCTTTTAAAGAAATCTCCAAGTGATAATGAAATTCATGAAGGAATTTCATGGCCTGACAATTCTACTCTAGTCTTTGTTTCAAAATAATGAATAAAACGATATAAAGCTTTGGTGAAATAACTTGGATATTAACTGGAATATTTTCACAATCTTGAATGTCTACAAGAAGGGAAAATCATATTCTTTTCTTGTTTTGAACATTCATATTACCTATTTTACTAAAATGTAAATGAATTCACAATTTTACTAGCTGACAGCCTCGAGGCAATTTAGTTCACTATGGGTGGTAAAACAATAGAGAACAGCAATAATTACGGATCGTTTGCATTCCTAAATTTGAAACTTCTTCCTGTTTCTTTAAAATTAAAGATACAAAATTAACTTTGAACACGTAAAATTAGATTAAATCTATTATTTTTATTTTAGTATGAGGTTGCCCCACAATAATATCTATCGATCCTTCATTGCTAGTTCGTCAACAGTTTTTGCAAAAGCGGGTACAAAAGATCAAAGAACCTGTTCAAAAATCTGCTATGATACAACGTCTGGAATTAATAACTAATCTTGAACTCGCACCCATCAATCTTTCCCAACTTTCTAACGTGTTTCATATTTCTAAGGACTCTAGTAAAGGAAGAAAAACAGTAAAGGAGTTTTCATTAAAACTGTCTTGAATAAGGTTTTCAAAGTTTGGAATGTCAAGTTATTGCTATGTTTTTCTGTTTTTAACCTGAAGTACTAAAGGGAAATTTTGTTTCTGAATTGTTTTTACAAGCCTCCTGTAAACATGATGTTAAATTGTTTGCATGGATCTTACCTTGAAATGCGGCCTTGCTATTATCGCTACCATCAACAGCTATTATTACTGTCCTCCTCTTTGTTCCATCTTCACTCTGAGCCATGGTTCAGTAACATCAACTGTCACTGTCACCCGCGATAAGAGTAAATAAATTCATATATTTTGATATTCTTAATCGATTTGACAGCGGATCATTGAATATACTGAAATATTACTTCGGGCATTGTACGTAACATTTTATGATCGGAAACTGCCAAATGTAAAAATATAGGGATAAAAATAAATTCATTTTATACCAATGACGCGATTATCAAAATCGAGATACACACAGGTAAACAGACTGTTTATACAACATCAAACTAAAGGGGGTAGGGAGCGGAAACCAATAGGGAAGGGGAGTTTATTTCAAATGTGCCATAACTGCCAAACTATACCTACAAGTAAGCAAAACAAATTCGTAACCCAATCGTCTGAAGATTGTTTCCTTCGTTCGCCGACGAATCAAAATTTAGAGTAAAACACGTGATCTTTAAGTATTCGGCTCAGATTCGGAGCGGACGTGTACGAAAAGGATATAAATTTAAAAAACATAAGATCTAGGCTAGATTATCTGCAGCTCTGTAATATGTTGGTTTTTATTTTGATTAATAATGGATTATTTTTTGCTGCTTAAACAAGGTTTGTGAATCATACGTCATAGTGTAGTCTATTATTGTCTAGAAACACGTTGGATGCTGTTTTATTCCCTTTAAAATATTAACGGTTTGATAAATTTATAAGTTCTAAACCGCAGTGAAAAGATATGGAACTGACCCTTTGAACTGTAAGCCTTCAACGGACGAAGGACTAAATATAAAACCCTACGGTGAACAACAGTCCGAAACTTCAGTTCCAATTTTTTTTCACTAAAGTATAAGACTAATAAATTATACTATTTCAGGACGCTTTTGGCTAATTGCCATTGGACATATTTTATGGAGAGTATGGGTAGAATCATCACAGTAGCCAATCTTTTCCTCTATGCACAGTTTTTAAATTATCTTCTCATATTTAGAGTGGTCTAGAAAAGCTTGCTGTTCCAAGCTGATGCTAAAACACGAGCTTTCTCTCTTGGTAAAGGGATAATAGAAGGGGAATGAAAGGGGAATGGCAAGGGGAATGGCAGGGGTAATGGAAGGGGAATGAAAGGGGAATAGTATGGGGAATAACAAGGGGAATGGTATGGGGAATAACAAGGGGAATGGGAATGGCAAGAGGAATGGAAGGGGAATGAAAAGGGGAATGGGAAAGGGAATAGCAAGGGGTATGGGAATGGCAAGGGGAATGAAAAGGGGAATGGGAAAGGGAATAGAAAGGGGAATGGAAAGGGGAATGGTAAGGGGAATGGCAAGGGGAATGACAAAGGGAATGGGAATTAGATGTGGCGGGATAGAAAGTGTAGGTATCTATTGACTCCTAACCAAAAGATGTGCCATTCTCTCCCTACTAGCGTCCAAGTACATCCGTTTGTTTTCCTAGTGATAGTCAAGAGATAAATTCCATTTTTGCATGATTGTGGTTTGATTGGTTGTGATTCAAAAACTATATTAGGGTGGGCTAGGTTAGCGTAGCTCGTAAGATCTCTGTCTTCTGACCATAACGAGTTTCCAGTTCTGCCAAGACTTGATTGTTCGTGAGACCTTCTTTTCCGTCTAAGTTAATTCAGCTTTCCATCCTTACGTGGTAGTTAAATGAGTACAAGCATCTGCTTTTAGCTAACTTGAGATGGTGTCCTATCCACAACAGAATCCGGAGATAAGCACCGTCTCCATGGGCTACCTGTGGCTGGTAAAGGTTTATGTCAGCTTTAGTTTTCTTAAGTTAATAGGCAAATACCAACGTATGACGACTCAAAGTCATTTCTGCGCTTAAGATATAAACTTGAAACCTGATAGATTTAAGAGCATTGGTTTCACTCGTTTAATATAGTTCAAGAATTCCTCTCGCTCTATAGTTAATTATGCTTCAAGAGCATGGGGATTTGGGGAGAGGGAGCTGAACAATAATTCTTTATATAAACATCCTTTCTATAAAATCCACTTACTATACAACAAAAGAAGAGCCGAGAAAATTCTTGTACTTGTTGTAAAATCCACTAATACATATTATACAATATCAATTTAGTTTTATAAACAGGTCAGCGAAGAAAGTCATTTACAATGGTGGCTTAGTTACCAGCAGCCATTGGAAATCCAAAGATTCAAAGACGTTAAATGGAGCCAGTCACGGTTGTGCGCATGCTCCCGAAATCTGCAACTTTAAAACCTCTTCCGGTCCGGGACGATTGAAATTTTGCTTAATGCGGTTGTAAATCGTAAATTATCTTTCTTTTGTTTAAACATCACCTGGCAAGATTAACTTATTTGATTCTTCAATTAACATATTATATTTTTGTTTTGTTATTTCAATTTTTTCTAGTCTAAAGAGTTACACAATTCAAACACTTCTACATTGGATTGATTCAAAATGGCTGAAAAAGTGGTTTACACACAAGAAAAGTTTCGAGTGGGAGTGCTTCTGAAGTTAGCAGGATATGCAAAGTGTGTGGCGTTTGAGCAACCAACGTATTTGGTTATCTGAGAGATCTCGTTGGGCGAGTTTGATTGGACAAAAAACAAAGCTGTTGTTTAATCTCGGCTCAGGTTCGATCATGCGCAGAACCGTGACTATTCCATATAAATGAAACAAAAGCAAGCAATGTTTTGAGCTTTCGGTTTTCTTTAGATTAAATATACTGTCAGCCGTGTATGCTAAATTTGAAGGGTACAGCTCTGCATACAGTGATCTTGTTAGTTAGCTAAAAACTTCAACAATTATGGAAAAACTCTTCGAGAAAAAAGACAAAATATTGCATTGGACTAGATAGCCTGCCTCAGCGCCATGAGCAGGTAGAGAGCCAAGTATATTGCTCGAATGTTGCTTCTGAAACCGCAAGGACCAGAAGTCAAATAAATACTCAAAATAATTAAAAGAAATCGCTAAATAGTAAAAATAGTGCGTTTGAACCAGCACTGTTTGGATCTATATGTAAAATATTTGTATTTGCTTCAGAGAGAAGGTGGAAGATGATTTTTTTCCCAAATATACTGTCTCACGATTTTAAGTTCATGAGAGAGAATTCTAACAGTTCCCTCGGGCAAACATTTTAGTGTCTGTCATTTGCCCTTATCTGTTGACGAGCTTTCTTCCTCGCTGTGTTTGCTTCTGTCGACACGAGGAACAACAACCACCGGTACATGAGCATGGTGTACACAATAGCTACTCACACTACCCATGAGAGTACGGCGAATGGAGCTTTTGCCGCGTGAGCCAAGCACTAGAGCTTGAACATCCTCTTCTTTGACGACCCTGCAGATAGCTTTTCCTGCCTTTCCAGTCTCCAGTATCATGGGTTCATATTGAAACTGCATTTGTAAGAATATTTCAGATTACTAAAGATTATCATAAATTAAAATATTATATTATATTTTTATCGTTTTTGCATTAGTAACTTAATGAACTTAAAACCCTCTTTAAAAATTTCAATATGAGTTGATTTATCTACGCGTCATAAGTTGTTTCAAAGGCTTGCTAAGCTACCTTAAACTATAATCTTTTTTAAAAAGTTTCTATAAAGAGACATAGCTCATATGAGGGAAGAGATTTAAAGTCCCTGATCGGTAGCATATCGCCATTAGTATAACAACAGTATTGGTCAATTTTAGTTACCCCATATTCTTTGCACTTTTCCTCGTAACTCTTTACCATGAAATCTGCCTGTTCTTTCATTGTTCTTACTATTGTAATCCACTGGTCGTAATAGATAGAAGATTCTGAAAAGAAATTAAAACCAATTTAAGTTTTAAAATTCATTTGAGACTAACTTACTCACAAAAGGGAAAGCTCTCACAAATATAATGTAATTCGGCTCAAGCTAGATCCATGAAAACAGAAAGAAAACTACATCGATATATGCTTGTAATTGTGCAAGACATCACCTTAGTCGCAGTAGCTTAAAATCTTAACGTGGCTTCAAGTCAGCTACTAACACGTTTGTGCTATCTATTGAGTTCATCTTTATTTCTAATGAGCCTGTTAGTGTCACTGTTGATCCTTGCAAAAAAACTCTCCTACCCTAGGACATATAAAAGCATTATCA
>JAOBAY020107676.1:0-17038 GCA_025331085.2 Zoanthus sociatus | reverse complement strand
TATGAGCTTTTAAAGCAGTATCTATCTAACTGACTCCGCCGTGTATCGAACTTTTAGCAACGTTTTACTTAGAAATACAAGTAATTTTTCCATTAATTCGAAATGGGTAAATCAAGGTGTAATATATATTAACAAGAAATGTCGATTCACATAAAAATAAAATGTTGAGTACACCTCAATTTTTGTGTCTATAGGAAAGATAATAATATCCTCAAACGAATGAAATTTAAAAAAACTCAAAACTCATGTGAGAATAATTTAAATAGAGCAAAACAGCATAGGGTCAAGAACAAACCCTTGTCGAACCTCACAAGAAATATCTTGTTGAGTAAAAATTACATTATTTACAACAGTAGTTTCTTTACGATTACTGAATTATGAAATAAACCAGTTCTTAGCTACCCCTGTAACTCCATTATAAAGCTCTAATTTTAAATTTGCTTAATATACCTTTTGAAATTCTCTTCCAATTATCAGCACTCTAAAGAAAAACATTGATTATAATATAGTCATTTACTAATGTTTATCAAGACAAGTGATTAGTTTTGTTTCTATATAATTTTGATTTATCAATATATGTGTCGTGATTTTAGTTATTTGTGTTTAAGTGCTATACAGATTGCGCATTTTTGAGAGTTTTTCACGCTTCATATTACGGAGGCAAGGTACTCAAGTCACTCACTACTTTTACCGTGCTCAGTTTGAAGTTCACTATCATAAGCGGTACCGTGGCTTTTCTATTCGTCTGTTTCGCTGTCTATGGTGACAAACCTTGCAGGAATGCCGTCTTTAATATCCAGAACATGGCCTTCTGGTAGATTGAATCGAAAGCCTTCCCAAAATCAAAAAAGGTCAAAATTGCAGGTTGTTTTTGTTTACCTCCTCTAAGAACGAGTACACAGCAATAATGTGGCTTGCTGTAGATCTGTTCTGGCGGAATTCATTTTGAGTGTGTCTGAGATGGGCGTCTATGGGACCGCGGATACGGTTTTATGTGAGGCCAATTGCTCTTTAGTTGCCTGTGGGGGAGATAATCCTTGGCTAGGGTAATATAATAATCTTTGAATGCGGCCATTGATCTGGTTTGTATTCGCTCATCAGGGAGAAATTGCAGAATGATAGGATGATGTCATCAATGTCACAGATTTTGAACACCTCATGGGGGGTAGCATTGAACATCACAGAAGGCTTCCTTAGCGACATTAAAAAGGAAAAAACCAACACCACCGACAAAGGCATAACCATAAGCACACGATGTTATCAAATAATATTCTTCGACTCTATGGAAATCAATGAATTTCAAATTTGGTCGTCAATAACGCTTTTTCTTCTTTACCAACTTCCCCAGTTTGACCAAAACGTTTTTTCATGGTCCGCAGCTTAATTCTACCATACAGAACTTCATCTGTGTTGTCACAAACACCAACCCGTCGTAATTGCGTTGTAGAGTTAAAGTTTCTTTTCTGAGGAGTATTTTCATCTTTGTTTCCAGGAAAAGCTTCAATTGACCCTTCAGTACTAAGTTGAAAGCGCTTTCCTGAGACTTTTGTTTTCACTCTTTCGCGGAAGGCGGAATCATTGCTGTCACAGACAGCAGCTCTCCGTCTAGAGGCTACTAGCGTATGGTTAGTATTACAAATTTGAACTTTATTTAAGCTATCTGCTATCACATCGAGATCATTATAACTTGGAGCATTTTTGTAAACTTTTGGTGGTATCAAAAGCTCTTCTGGAAAATCTTTGCTTCTTACTCCCTGCAGTGAGTTGGTTTGATCAGGATTTTCGTTGTCGATAAAGGGTTCACGTGGTATTTTGCCATGCTTAAAGTGTTTCTGTAAAGCTCTTGTATTCTTTTTATTGACTAGAGCTTCATTCGTGTTGTCACAAACTCCTGTTCTTCGTAAAGCTTGTTTACAGTAAAAATTATTTGTTGTATCAGGATTTGCGTTCCCCTGAATAGGCTCAAGTTGCCCTTCACTACTAACAAAACGTTTTTCCGTTCTCATTTTTGTCTTTTTGCGGAAACCAAAATCAGCGTTCTCGCAAACGGCAGGTCTACGTACTAGCACATTTGATCCATCAGTATCACATAGAACAGTCTTGTAGTTCTTCAATCGGATCGACTGTTTTTCCTCGGAACGTCTATTTTTTATTACTGAAGGTTGCATTACATTATTTCCTTCTTGATCGTACCTTTCTTTTGGCGGGTGTACCTTGTTTTGCGCAGAAATTTTATTATTATCTTCTACAATCACAGATCCAAGTAGATTCCTGTTGGATATGGTCTCTTGGTTGGTGGTTTCATTAAACGGTTTTTCGCTGTATATCATTACATCTAACTCTTGCAATTTGGTTGTTATCTGTAAACTTTTTGTCAACTTTCCTATCGGCATATAATTAATTTCCCTGTCAAGGTCTCCAGTTATAAAATTAGTATCACTGGATGCTTTGAGTGATTTTTGTGTTACAAATGGGGTAACCATCGCGTTTGCTCTTTTTTGTTGTTTTTGAGAACTGTCAATGAACGTAGAAGCAGATAAAGAAGTGTTCTTTGATTCTGGATACTTTGATTTTGGCCAGTTTTTTCTTGGAGGTAAAGGTGGCAAACGATTCGGCTGCAATGTGTTGTGATTGGTTTTGTGTTCGGCGCGATTGGAGGCCACATAATCAGCAAAATTTCCCATCTGATTTGCCTTTTTCGCCAGATGTTTGGAGGAATTGAAATGATTGTCCTCGTAAAGTTTTTCTGACTCTTCACTTTTAAAGTGCTGCCGTTGATAAGGAACAGCAAAAAACCCTCGCTCAAACTGCGAGTCTGCCGAGGAAATGTTTGGATTAACAACTACCTGACTTTTTCCTCCCGAAGCAGATATTTTATCTGTTTTATTTGGTGAAATCATTGCTTGTTTATCTTTAATTTGACGTTGTTCGGTACGGTTTAAATTGGATCTGCTGATTTCAATAGGGTAACTTTTAATTCTGGAAACTGTTCTGAAAGCCCACTTATTTTGGTTCTGAGTCAGAGTTGTAGTGGAGTTTGTGTTATGATTTTGGATTTCATATTTTTTGTTCATACGAATGAATCCATTTCTCTGAGAGATCAAACATCTTTCAATATGTGTGGAAGGAGCGAACTGGAATCTTTGGGATCTGTTTTTATTCACAGGCTCAGTCATGGAGCGTTGTTTTCGATGTTTTCTACTCTTTTTCATTCGGGAAACAGTTACTCCATCCATTGTCAGATTAATGAAAGACTCTGTAATCTTCACTGCGGAATTTTCAATTTCCTGCTGATGTAAAAGAATTCGATTCACTCTGTTATTATTATATCTGATCAACACATTGAAATAAGAAGAAAACCCATATTTTTTAAGTAGCAAAGACTTTTTGTCATGGGATCGTCCCTGCAACTGATCTCTTTCTTGACACACCAAAAATATGAGCTGCTTCGTTGGAAAGGTGTCCTAGGTAAAGCGTCTAGCTATTTAGGTTCTTGTGTTTCTTGTTCTAAAACCAATTCAGTATTTTCCTTTTGCTGGTGACTTGTTGTGTACTCGTGTCTTTCCTCGTACTCTCTTTTCAGTCTCGTTTTCTTCAAAGGGAACACGATTCTACGTAATCTTTAATCAGAGCCGTTAATTGAATCTTTAGAGTAATTTTCTTCTGCCTTCATATCATCGCTATTAAATTAGTTCGAGTGAACAAGGATAGAGGTGTTCTCAGCTATATTCCGCTCTGAAAATGGAAAATACTTGTCAACTCTGAGCCTTTTATATTTGATCCGAGTTGTCATGATCACCAAATATAGTCATTTATACACCAATGAAAATTTCTTCCGACTTTCACTGAGTGGAATTTAAAAATAGTAGTTGTATGGAAGATGTAAAAATCTCAATTTCCGCTTATCACAAAGTTATAGTTTTCTTAAGCTTACAACATAGAATAACTGTTGGATATATAATAATAATTGGAGAAGTGGATGAAAGTATCAATATTCTTTATTCCAGTAACTGAACAGAGATTATCCTGTCAAATTGTTGTTGTTAGGTGGATATCCGAGCAGAAATAGGTGGGCGATGCCTTTTACGTAACTCATCTCAAAAAAGCCGTTTTGGGTGGAACAAGCAATTAATTGAGGGTGTGGCATAATATAATTACTGTGTTTTTGTGACTTTGATTGCTTTGAGGTTTATTCATTAGTTGTCAAGGGTGTGGCAATCGTTTGATTTTGGGTGTTTTACCTTAAAAAACAAATCTTTTCAGAACTTTGTTTTTGGCAATGGATTGTTTTGCCAAATTCTCTTTTAACCAAAATTCTTCAGATTCAAAATTCAGTTTTTACTACTTTATTTCTAAAATCTACGCTACCTTCAAAGAGTCATCGATGTCGAACATATTCTTTTTTTGCAAAAATGGGAGTTTTAAAGATAAAATAAAATTTTGTTTATCTTAAGTGGGAGTTTGTGTTCTCGTATAATCATAGCAGAAAATCATTATTGCAACTGATGTTTTTTAATACTCTTACATTAAACATTAAACAGCCGAGAGAGCTAAATTTGGAAAAGAAACAGTCCAATAATAATGATTTTCTATTATAATTATAGGACAACAAAACTCCCATCCCCGGAAAGGAATCCTCCATTTTGATAACACAAACTCCCACTTTCAACAAACAAACTTCAATTTTTTAAAACACAAATACCCATTTTTGGAAAAAAAATATCTTCGAAATCGATGTCTCTTTAAAGTTTCCGTAGATTTTACCTCACCGTACCCTTGACAAATAATGAATAAACCTCAAAGTAATCAAAGTCACAAAAATATATAGTAATTATATTATGCCACACCCTCATATAATTGCTTGTTCCACCCCAAACGGCTTCTTTGAGGCAAGGTACGTCTAAGGCATCGTCCACCAATTTCTGTTCGGATATCCACCTAACAGCAAGATTGGAAAGGATGATTTCTGCTTAATTGCCACAAAAAAATGACACAATTTTCTACTATTCCAATTATTATTATAATTTACATATTCAACTATAACCTTGTGATAAGCTGACATTGAGATTTTTAAATCTTTAAATTACTATATTTCAATTTCACTCAGTGAAAGTCGGAAAAACTCCTGATTGGTGTAATATGACCATATTTGGTGATCATGACTGACTCGGATCACATATAACAGACTTAAAATGGACAAATATTTTCCATTTTCAGAGCGGACCATAGCTGAAAACAAGCCTATCCTTCTTCACTCTAGATAATGATCTGTAGCGAAGGAAAACTACTTTAAGGCGCCGATTATCGGTTCTGATTAAAGACTACGTAGAATTGTGCTCCCTTAGAAGAAAGCGAAACGGAAAATAGAACACGTGAAAAGAGCCGAGCACGCAACAAGCCAGCAGAGGGAACAGACTGAATTCCTTTTAAAACTAGAACCACTTCGTGGTTATTACCGTGCCTGGCTTAGAGTTCTGTTAAATCTGGCTCTCGGACCTTATCGCTGAGTAATCGCTGGCTGCTCGGCATGAACAAAGCCCACGTTACTTTTGGGCTGCGGCTCACAGACACAAATGTAACATCGGCCGATATCGCTGCATTCTAAGACCGTGCCAGCGGTCTACAGCCTCGGCACGGTAACAAGAAACACACAAACCTAAATGGCAGCTTTACCTAACCTCTTTCCAATGAAACTGTTCCTATTTTTGGTGTCAAGAAGATATCGGTTCCAGGGAAGACTTTCCCATGACAAAAAGGAATTTTAAAACTGGAAAAATAAATTAATATGGATTTTACATCATAAGCTCACATATCAAATTTGTCACCATTGGCAACGAAACAGACCAATAGAAATGCCACGGTACCGCTTGTGATTCTCCACCTCTATCGAGCACCGGAAGTGCGCTGAAAGTAGTGAGTAAGCTCGATTACCATGACTCCTGGGTAGGATAGTCCCTCCATATTATGAAAGTGCGGAAGGCGTGGAAAACTCTCAAAAGATACGCAATCTGTATAACGCTTAAACATACCTAGGGTAAATCAAGATTAATTAACCTCTTCCGAACTACTGCGGAGCCATCCTTCTCTATGGCAGTGACATGAGGCTGGGTACTTAAGAAACTATCAAAAATGGCCTATCAGTTGGAGAATTTCGAAAATCTTATATTATTTCGCCCAAATTACCTCTATAGTAAGTTATCGTCAAAAATATTATTTATAGGTTCCATAACGCTTTAGATTTTGCGAAATCGAACAAAGTTTGAAAATTGCCACAATGGCCTTTGGTGCCGTTTGATATTTGGCATAAATCATGCATTTTTTCTGAGCTCGTGCAAAAAAGTAACTGAAAAGAAATACATGAGCCCGGGATATCTTCAAAAGCATTTGTTGATCTTTCAAAATCAAAACAAAGTTTAAAAGAATCTGCTAATATTACAACATTATTATTCTATTAATGCAACCCACTGAGAACGCTTGAGCAAAAGGCAAAATTGCCTATTTTCAACACCGTAAAGCCTGTCATTTCCTTAACAACATGTAAAAATATTTTTGCCGGCCCCGTGAAAAATTGAAACATGAGGTCAAGATTTGACATTTTCGCTATTAAAATGCAAGCCCCAACATTTTTCTCACTAAGCAAAATAGTACCATATTCTTGTATTATATAAAAAGAAATCATTGTTTTAATTTGCAAAGCTAAAGAACGAGGTAGCTTTGTCAGGTTCTGTAGCTCTAAAGTAAATTATTACATATCATACACAAACAGTGAAAACATAAAGCAAGCTATATTTGTAGCACTAACATATTTACATCATTTGATTTATAAGATAGATGTATGGGATTTTACGTTAGTGTTCGAAAAGTATTCAAAATGAAATATAAAATTTTTGAAATACCTTAACAAACCTTGACTTTGTATTTTGTTATCATGTTGTTGTTTTGGGTTGGTTTCTGGCGCAGGGAGAAACAAGAACGCTGAAATATATATAAGAAGAAAAGGTTGGAAACATGCCATCGCCCCACTCGAACTCTAACGATCATAGATCTCCAAAAATATATAGAATTAAATCCGAAAATTTTTCAATATCCTACCTTCAAAAAAAATTTGCAACAAAATTTAATCGTATTGAATTCTCATACGAAATATTGCTAAAACAAATCAGCCATATGTAGGTCAAACCGCCAGGTTTCGGGGCCATTACACGTTCTGCGTGGCAACGGACTTCAAAGGTCGTATAAAAATTTAAACTCAGTCGGCGGGTCTAAAACGCGAGTCAAGGGTTAAGGGTAATGAGTCAAGGGTAACTGGTCAAGGGTTACGCGATCTGGAAAAAGACACTGCCAAAATTAGATACAAAATTATAGTCTTTTATTACGCTAAAATATTATAAAATGAAGTAAAACTAAATTGACAAATATTTAATTTGCCATATAGCCGTGAGGGTATAACTGAATTTGAAGACATATCTCATTAACTGACGGAGATGTTAATTTTTAAAAATATGCTTTTTCACAAGTAAATCTATGGTGGTAGTGTAGGTATGCACTACCAGCTTCATTTTCATGCAAACGCATGTTTGAAACATAAAATGTGTCTGGAATAAAATTATACTCTGTAAAATATGAAATTGAATTAGCCTATAGTTTTTTTTACCCTAGCTAACTTTTCATTGTACGTTTCTAAATTTTTTGCAAACAAATTTAGTGTAAGGGCCAGCCAGTCTCTACATGTTGTTTATATAATTTTATGCATACAGTTAAAAAAAAAGCTAAAATATTTTAATTTCAATTCTATAAATCAAATCAAGTAAATTATATTTAGTTATAATCATTTTTTTTAAAACAAAACATAGTTGTTTTAGTGATGCTTAACATGACGCCATTAATGTAAATATAATTTTATTATATTAATACTCAAACAGCTTTTCCATGACGTCATGCTAGGGACATATAACTATTATGTCGGCTCTGTAAATTTCTACTTCCAAGTTTCTTTGTTTACTTTGATTGGAAGTGTGGAAAAAAAGTACAAAGGAATAATTCGATTAGGTCAACGATAACATTATTTCATCAAATCATTAACAAGAAAAGCTGCATGCATTGACTCAACTGACTTTATTATTTGTTTAGTTTTCCCATTATTAAAACTCAATTATTTCAAACAATTAGTGTAAATTGCCGATGAAATATAAAAAAATGAAAAAAAAAACATTGCTTTTACATGTGACGTTATTGTGACGTCTTTCTAACATCATAAAAGCAATAAACACGATCAAATTAGCTATTCATGTAAATGTTCTATCCAACTCCCAAGATGCACAACAACATGACAATAACATTTGTAGATACAAAGTTCTTAAGAAAACTTAAGTGCTTCAAAATCTTCCCCCTGTCACAGGAATTCCAAAAACAACCCAGTCTGAATAGGATGGCAAAGTTGTCAAGAACATGGAATGCCATTGTCAAAAAGTAATAACACAATATATATTCCTTGTGTCCTTCATCACAACTTTGTAGAAACGTATGCTTCAAGTATTAGTCCAGTCACTATACCAGTACCTATTTTTTCATTAGGAACAAACTTAGAAAGAACAGTGGAGTCAAATCTCCTAAAAATACTAACAAATTATTTCTATGTATATCAGTAACAAAACGTTTCAAGTAATCTTTCCCAACGACTTGACGTACGGCAAGCAGGATCTGATCAAACGTTATATAGTTTGACTCATCTTCGGTAGTAAAAGTCTACATCCAATATTTTATTTTGCATCTCAGAATCAGCCAAAATTCATAAAATGAAAATCGTGAAGTATGCTGAAAATAGCATTTCCGAGACTCTAGATTTCAAAATTTTCTGCGGACGCACGTCCCCGAGACCCTTTTAGAGGCTCGTGCCTTCGACGCTCGCTTCTGTGAACATCACCTTAAAAAATTCTATTTTTTTAGCCCCCCTACTTCAAACTACGCTCCGCCGACCCTGATAACAAGTTATTATGATTTGTAATATTTAATTGCTTGCGGTGCAGCAGCTGCGGCAATTCCTAGCACTGCTATAACTCGTTCCCAGTTTCTTTCAATGAGATTCCACAACCACTTATATTTTGGGCAGTTGGAACATTGACACTCAATTTGATCGTTCAATTTGAAGCTGAATTGTATTTCCCAAATACCTTCTCCAGCTTTTACAGCGAAGTCACATCCGGGAATGGAGAAATAAAAAGTAGCGTTGCTAAGGTCGACCCCAGTCTCTTGGTAAGCTTTTGGGATGAAAGAGATTGCAGCTTGAAGAAGCAGGCGTGTTCTTCTCTGTTCTGCAGTGTTTTGTGGCCACTGTCCTTCATTACCGCATTTCTCGACTATCTTCATCCCTAGCTGCCGAGCAGTTATGGTTTTTACCTGGGTACAATCTTCAATATCCTGATAAGAACGTAAGTAAAATATTAAAGGACAATTTGATTGGAAGAAGAATGCACTATTTGCGAGTGGCCATGGGGTCACGTGACACAGAAGCCTTAAATAAACCATCTATGAGAAAATATCCAGAAGTAGAAAGAGCAGGTTGCCATTAGGAAAAACGGCAATGTTTCAACAAGGACTTAAAACATGCTTAAATGACTACTAACAGAAAATAGAATATTTTCTAAGAATTTGTATTACTGGCCTATGGTGAGCAATTCCTGATATGCCTTCTGACTATCCTGCTCTTCTCATCTCTGAACATCACTTTGTCATATTTAGTTCATTTGCGGTGAGTGTGGTTAGGTGAGTTCTAACTGAAAAGGGCCTATTACAAGGTTGCTTAGCAGTAATTAAAACATCGTTTCATGGTGTAACCTTACGTAAAGGGAACAGTTTATGGAACAATAATTACAAGATTGGTTAGCAAAAACTGCAACATCGCTGGTGTGACCTTACGTAACGGAATCCTATATGGAGCAGGAATTACAATGTTGGTTAGCAGTAACTGTAAAAGTATTTGTTGTTAAATTTCAAATTCACTACTGTTAACAACTCTACTCGACCATATGCGCGTGTACACAGGAAGCCCATTCCTTTACATCTTCCTCTTTTACAAGACAAATCCGGTATACAATAAAACAAAATATAACGAAAAGTGTTATGTCCAGCATTCTTTTTTAATTTTAGGTCTAATAACACTTAACATCTTTGAATGCACAAGTTCAGTTTATTCGGTGGCCTAACAATACAACAACTCCTAGTTGTCTTGAACTCCGAGGCTACAACATGTTCCTGTGGACCAGGCTGAACTTGCACATGTACAGGTGAAGACTTTGCATCAGCAGGTGGTGGCTTGTTTTTCTCCTTTGTAACAGATGTCTGGGTCTCTAGATCTGTCTCTGCTATTGGCTTTAGATGTTGGCGGTTTCGTCGCAACTCTGAGCCATCTTGGGTGTTTACAACGTATGAGCGGGGCTTCTTCGTCTTTTCTTTGATTTCAGCTTAGTCCATGTTTTTGATTGGAGTTTGTAAACGGCGACGTTTTGACCTTGAGATAGATCCTTGAGCTCTCTGTTAAACTTGAAGTTGTGCTGTTATTTCTGGTTCTGCTGTCGTCTTTGAAGCTGTATTGTATAGTCTTCTCCCGTCATGGAGCGTTGTAGGCTTCCACTTGAGAGTACGGTAATCTCTTTTGTTTAGTAGCTTATCAGGTGCCCCTAACATGCTGTCAATGGGTGTGGCTTGGTAATTCAGAAACGCAAGATAAGGATATTTACTAGCTGCATCTGATTTCTTTAAGAGATTCTTTACAGTTTTCATGAGCTTGTTTTCATTGGGGTACAATTTGTCATACAATGGCTTTGGTACAATGTTTCTTTCTGCCCCTGAGTCTATCTTGCATAAGACTGATTTTTGACCACCCTTTTCTTTATTGACACTTTGATATTAAGGAGAGCTTTTTCCTTGGAAGATATTATGTTTACACAACTATTGCCAAGTGTTGCTTGGATAGGGCCCATGAAAAGATATTAATTGTCAGATATTTCATTTAAATTCGTTATAGAATCTGTTGCTACATGGTTTATAGCTTGCTTTCTTTTCTTTGCCAGACATACCTTGGCAAAATGTCCTGTTTTGTGCAGAAATGGCATTTTACAGTTTTGGATGGGCACTCGATCATCGCGTATAAGTGGGGGCAGACTCTTCAGCTTTCGCAAGGTCTTTTGCTTTTTGTAAAGTAAGGTTGTTTCCTTCTTTTAAACACTCTCTCCTGACACGACTGGAATTTAAACCAAACACAAGAAATACCCGAAGAAATCTCTCCTGATGCACTGTTGGGTAATTCGCCTCTTTCACGAGTAACCTCAACTTAGCAACTGCTGTTTCCATATTTCATATCGATTGTACAAACATTCGTCTGTATACCAGTCCATTATAGGACCTTTAAAAATATGATTAGCGGTGGCCATTTTGCAAAATTGAACAGATGTTTTTTCTCGTCGTTTTTCCCCACTTACAGCAGTAGTACGGCAAGAGTTTATTTTTGTTTGCAGCTAAGTGAAAAAATTTCTGTAATTCATCTCGCTTCTGACATCCAGTAAAAGTATATATTGTACTATGAAATTTATTTCGGTTGACAACTCTACTCAACCACATTCTCCGGTTGGTGTGACCTTACGACATCTTATATAGAGCAAGAATTACAAGGTTGGTTAGCAGTAACTACATTCGGGTTGGTGTGACTTTACTGTAACGGGATTATGTGGAACAAGAATTACAATGTTGGTTAGCAGGAACTACAACATGGTTGGTGTGACATTACGTAACGGAATCTTACGATGGAGCAATAATTATACAAGGTTGGTTAGTAGAAACTACAACCAGGTTGGTCTGACCTTATGTAACGGGATAGTTACGGGATAGTTAGGTAATTAGATAGCTTATTTAAGATTTGTAGATGAATAGCCATTCTTAATTTATGGATATGCTACAATAAATCATTATTATTATTATTATTATTATTATTATTATTATTATTATTAACGGGATCCTATATGGAGCATGAATTACAAGGTTGGTTAGCAGTAACTACAACCAGGTTGGTGTAACCTTATGTAACGGGATCCTATATGGAGTATGAATTACAAGGTTGGTTAGCAGTAGCTACAACATGGTTGGTGTGACCTTATGTAAAGGGATCCTATATAGAGCATGAATTACAAGGTTGATTAACTGCAACTACAACTTAATGGAGTATTCAATGGAACAAGAATTGCAAGCTAGGTAAACAGTAACTACAACTTAACTATAACGAGATCCTGATTTGGATGAACAACTGCACCCTTTTTTTTATAAGAACCAGTAAATTTTGCCGAGGTTCAATTGCTTTAAAGTTTTGGCTACTTCAGCCTAAATCTAATCTTAATTTGTTCCTGTTTCTGTAAGCAGTTTGAAGATTCAGTTAAGTTTGAAATAGAAACATTTTCACTTTTTTTTAGTTTCAGACTGAGCTTGTTGATGTTCTTAAACTGTTTTTAATTTTCGGCCGGCCGAGCCTCATTGCTCTTATAGAATTGCTCCTGCAGATGAAAAAAAACCGTGTAACTGTTGATTAACAATACTGTTGAAACGAATTGTGTGATAAAAGATTTACGAGGTTGATTTACCGCAACACCAATAAGTTATTAATTTTTTCTAATTCTTAAGCATTGTTTCAACAACTTCTATATAAACCAATTTTAAATATTTAACGATTCGCCGGTAGCCATAAACGGCCAATACTGTAATCCTGTAACTAAAGGGAAAATAAAGTCTTTCCTGCCACCAAAGTCCAAAACCTTGCCATTACAAATAAGTGTTTTAACAAAGATAAAGTTAAACAAGTAAAAGATTGTTTGTTTTAGAAGAACGCGAGAGCACCGCTGCAACCGCTGCGACATGTGCTTGGAGAACTGGAACTGAAAGTGGAACTGATTTTAAGACGTTTTAGAAATAAAACTGCAAAAAAACATTGCCTACCGATTATCATAACATACTAAAAAAACTACGTCATGCAGATATGAAGTGATTCCCTGCGACCTTTCATTTAGCAGCTTCTGATAAATTTTCAAAACATGTCGAGACAATACTGTATACTAAGGACACGAATTTGCCATGCAAGTTCTATTGTTGTGCTTGGTTTTCGCACATCTCATCCTCACAGAGAATGCTGTTGAACCTTAAGAAAAGTGAACATAAGAGATCTGCATTTATTTAAATTCTACAGCTTACCGCCTTGTCATATTTTATTTTATTGTTTTTCTACCATTATATTTATAAATCACCTGACAAGCTTGCCAATTCATATATCCTTTGCCATTAAAAATTACTTCTGTCTTTAAAACCTGATGAAGATATGTGTGGCCAATCAAAGTAGAGTGACTAAAGTTTATTATCGTTGTTTGTCAACTTTTCTTTAATACGTATTTTATGACATTACTAATTCGTTGACCTGGACCGGTCTGAATCCAACGTTGGATTCAGGCTGTACAATACAGAAAGTAAAGATACAGAGAAGACCAGCAGGAAGTCTGGGAATAGCACAGTACAATAGCTTTGCTAAAACTAAAAGTAAAACATATGCAAAGACCATTTGGTATTCTTATTCTTGACTGTTTAAAAGAAGTTCATGATCAATAGCTCTAAGACTAGACTAAAATCAAGCAAGGAACTATAAATTGTCCAACATAGAAAATAGATAGACTAACCTCTGCCATTCGCGGATGCGCGGGTCCCCATATAAAGCTGGAGATATTTCGCATCACAGGCAAGTCCCACAATGACATGACTACACAGAAGAAAAGAATCCTTCGGAACAACAAAATTTCTTTCGATTTCTTTTTTAACAATTCACCTAGTCACACAAACCACTCTATAGCCTTTTTACAAATATATGGTAAATCGATTCCTTACCAATATATATACATGTATATGATGGTTTGATGGGAAAGTTCCCGAAGCCACTGAATTACGTCATAATTCGTGGGTAACAATGATAACGCCATCTGGTATGAAATTCAGTGGAATAATTTTCTGATAATGTTACTTTTTCGTTATAAATTGAAAGTATACTGAATTTTGTAAAGACCAGGTTATGCTAGATGACTTAATTATAGAAAACAGCAAAAAAAGAAATACTCGATTTTAGAAGTGAAACCGAAAGTCACAACCCATTTTGAGTGACAGTTTAATTTTGCTGATATGACTCGGGTATTCCCCGAGGTTTCGAGCACAATGTGACATACGTGATGCTTTTGATCCTGTCTTGGATTTTTAGTTAAGCTAAACCAAGCACATGAGAATATGGATTCTTCTCTATCACAAGAGGAGCTGTCTCGGGTAAGAATTACAAAAATCCTTGCACTCTTGTATTGTTTAAAATTTGCGACCAATTCGAAAACGCGTTTCCACGCATTTCACGTTAATTTGTTATATGTTTTGCTTTTTAATTTGAAGAACAGGAAGAAAGTGGCCTTCGTATGTCGTTTTGCTTGTCGATTTTAAACAGTAACAGTGGAATACCTACTAATGAATAATGTCTTTTTTAGGTTGATAGAAGGTTTTGCTTTCTAAACTAGTTGAACCAACTTACGTTGTCGTATGAAATGCCAAGTATCTAGATGTCCGCCAGTCGGGCAGAATTTCGACAAAAACTACGTGTTCGTCAATCGATTTTTTTAGAAAAATATTGTTTAGAGACTTATTGTAGTCCAAACTTGGTTTAAAATCTCAAAGTCTTTCTTTTAATGTACGTGGTTTAGATGAAAATGCAAAGCTTCACCGGCGCTCTGTACAGTAGCAGAGTAACGTGGCACTTTATAGAGTTAATAAGTTAGTTGACGGACAGGATTTTAACAAAAACTGCGTGTCCGTCAATCGATTTTTTAATAGAAAAATATAGTTTAGAGACTTATTATAGTCCAAACTTTGTTTAGAATGGATTGCCGAACATCATGTCCTTCAATTGCAACTAACTTTAATTGATCGCAAAATTATCCTTAGTGTTGCGTTATGCTACTATTACCTTTGCAAAGTTTGTCTCTAAATTATATTTTTCTAAAAAAAACTCGATTGACGGACACATAAATTTTTGTCGAGATTCTGTCCGCCTGGCGAACATCTAGATACTTCGTATAAAATGTACATCAGTTAACGTTTTTTTTTTATTTTAGCAGTAAAATTAAAACTGTAGAAATAACTGTAGACGTACTTCAAAGTTTACAATGCCTTAACTTTCATTCAAAACCCCGAGAAGGAGGGGACGGGGGGGTACTTTGGGGTAAAAAGGATAGGGATGATCATCCGAAAATCTGAAAAAATACCCTAAAAAATACCTCATAGCAAAAAATGATCGCTAATAAAATAATAAAACAGGAGGAAACTGAAAAAATGACTTTGTTGTTTTGTTTTTGCGCCCCTAAAAATACCGTTTCGATAAAATAACTTTGATTTTTCTCTGAAAACCCCTAAAAATACCAACAGGTTGCATCAAAATAATTGGTTAACATAGACAAAATTTTTTAAATGTTCTTTGTTCACATCTTGGTGATTGTCTTGAAATATATCTAGTAGCATAAAAACAATAGGGAGCCACCTTAGAAAGATTTTTTACAACTGTTGCTAATCGTACACCAGCAGAATTTTTAATCATCATATTTCTTTCTTTACTGAATCAGTTTTTCTTAACCAAAGAGCCAAGAAAATTTTAATTAATCCAGTAGATTTAAAAGTTTAGATAAAGGACTTTTTTTACTATTATTAATCAGTGCTGTAAACCCTAACACAATTGAACTGTCTAAAATATGCAATAATGTGAATACCATATGGCATTTTTTGCATACACTTACAATGTCTTCAGTGGAACAGCATTTGGAAGAAAGAGTGCAGTTAAATTTTGAATTTTGTTTCTTGTAAGGTCTCTGAAGAAAAAAAAATAATTTATTTGTGAGCAATATGACTTAGTTTATAAATAACGTGAAATTATTTATTTTACTATAGTTGAATAAATATTGAACTTTGTTACTCAAAGCAGTTAAAAATTGGCAATTTGCTATTGAGTACTGTAATTAAGTTGCAATAATTTATAATAAGTTCAACATTGATAGTAAAAATAATGCTGTCTGAGTTTTCAAAACTCAAAACCGGAAAAACCATGTTTTTGTAGGCAAGTTACAAGAGCCTTTGTATAGCATTTCGTCTCCCTTAAGGCAGACAAATAGAGGTTTATATTGAGCCAAAGTAAACACTAATTAAGTATCCAAAGTGCAAGCCATACTCATGTTTGTTGTATTGCTGACAGATTTCATTAAATCGAGGAATTTAGACAGTCAATCAAATCTAATGAATTTATCTTATGTGTATATAGGTGTGGCTTTCAAAATTTATCATTCCATAAATAACATAAAGTCAGTCTGTAGACAATTTAAGTATTATTTTTGTTTAAATATTGAGGATTTGTCCCTGCAGCTCAGTTTGAAAACTTGAAGTAATTACTGTACCACAGCCCATGCATGTATAATATGTATTGTTTCTGAATACAAGAGTGCTCAATGTGAAAGAAGGAGCAATAATGCTAATCAATAGACATATAATATATAAAAGTGCAAAGTGTATTAGCTTAAAATACAGTATAATCAAGTTTATCTAATGAGAGTACTTAGCTTTCAAAATGAAACTAGTTAGAATATAAAAATCACATGAAAATAGATAAAATACAATAAATAATAATCAAACTTTGTTCACTGTAAAAAAATCTGCATTGATTTCATAGTTAGTCATTATCAATCACATTGGTGCCAGGACAGCTCATTAATTTGCTTAACATATGTTCATTCGTGTGTTAATACATAGCTTGAAAATAAGCAAGTCTTCAATAAATTCAAACCCCTAGCTGATCATGAATAATTGTTTACTGTAGGAATCAAAAGTGATGTTTTGAGCTTCTTTTCCAGTGGAAGGTGTCATTAACAGGGCATCTGGTAAAGTGCGATAGTGCGATTCCGCACTATTGACCAATTTCCGCACTATTTCGCACTATTTG
>JAOBAY020107584.1:0-17039 GCA_025331085.2 Zoanthus sociatus | reverse complement strand
CATGGTGCGAGCAAATCGCGATCACTCCTGTGCTCGCGATCGCGATCTGCTCGCGATTTGATCGCGATAAATGTACATGTGTTTCTGAGCGGCACTGTAGGGTGCAGGAGGATCAAAGAAACTTAAGGGCTTGTCTAGGTTGGACACCTTCTGTTAATATTTTATAGATACATATATATTGATATTGGGTCGGTGGGGCGCACACACACACAAACACACACACAGAATGAACTTGGCAGGGAAGAGAAAGATACCGGTATATATAGAGATTTTTTTGTTTCTTTTTAAATACTGAAAAGCTAGATGATTTTAGAGATTCATTGATCGAGTTCCTTGTTTTTAAAACACTAAAAAATACCATAATTGGTGTGGGAACTGAAACAAGCTCTTGCAGGACAGTGGAAAAGCTGAAACAAAATGAAGGAAGTTGCTGTTTATGAACTTTTTACATGAAAACCACGGTAGCAAACTTGACAAGGTCAAAAAAATTGATAATTTTTAAGGATTTGAAAATGGGGCTGGGATGTTCCGAGAATGTGGAGAAATAATGCAAACTGCTTGTTTTTGCAATAGAAATAAAGGGTTGATAAATCTTGTTGGTTTGTTTCAACACCTGAAACGGTTTTCTGAACTGCTTGGTTATCAACTAAAAAAATCTCGTATACTGTAGTTGATCTTCTATGCCTAAATAAGTTCAAACGATGAAAAGCCAGTTTAAGGGTTTAGTTCGCCGTTAAACGACATTCTTTGTTTATTGCCATTTACGGCATTTTGTCTTTGAAAAGATCTCCAAACAAGTTGTCGTTTTAAATTCATGTGCGAATTTTGTTTCGCTCTGTAGTTCAACTAATAAAAGATAAAAGTATTTTTTGGTATAAATTTTTCGTTTGTTTTGAAAGGCACTCAATAGATATTTTGCCAGTAACCACTTCAATTGAAACAGAATAAGTGTTAATTATTAAATTTTCAACCTCGAATATTGCGTTTCAAGCATTCTGATTGGTTCACTCAATTTCAGTTATCAGCTCATATACCGAATGACCATATATGTAAACTAACTGTGTAAAGTGTTCCCAAGCCGAAAAATGTCAGTAAAATTTTGTTGTCATTTTTCAAGTATCCAAGGGTTCGGAAAGCTTATGAAATTTAATAAAACAACTATTCCATTCGCGCTTGTTGGATATGATTACCATCTCATATCCAACGTGCGCTCTTGGAATAATTGTTAAATATTTTTAAAACCAAGAAAAACCTTGCATTTAGCATGTGCTGGCGAAGCAATGAACAAGAAATTTGAGTACTGAATGAGTTGAAGCCGAGTTCATTGAGAACAAGTGATAATTTTCTGTTCAGCAGGAAACATGTGTATTTGTAAACAAAATTAAATAAGTAGATATGGCGTAGTTAAAAAAGAATAAAATATAAATCTTGAGTTAAAAAGGTTAAACAAATTTATTAACGGTCGTGGCGGTAATGCTCTATATGTCGTGCAATCACGTGATTGATGTTTTACCAATCGTACAGTTAAAGAAGGTTGCATATTAATTGTGATTATTATTGAAAATACATAAATTTGTGTTGTGACATTTTGACTACTAAACAAATGCCTTATCGCAATTTTTTTAAGATTAAATGTAGAAACTACATTTTCCCACAGATTATTTTTGAGGGAATACGCGGAACAGGATACAGGGGTGATATTGCCATCGATGATATAAAGCTGATGAATGGAAGTTGTCCCCAAACAGCAGGTTAGTAATCTTGAGTTCACAGTTTGTAACAGAATGGCTATACTGAAATTGGAAACCAAGTTTAGTTTAATTAAAGGTTGAAATTTAGGATCTACAAGCTGACCTAACAGCACCAGTAGACCTCACCATAACACAGATTGACCAAGTGATGCAGCTTCAAATATGTTTTTAGGGAGAAGAGAACATCTCCTTAACAATTGCAAAACCCAAGCTGAAACTGAGCTAAACAAACAGGGATTCACAAAAAAAATAGCTGGCATGATTTGGACAACTTACATGACCAGTCAGAGTTAACACTACAAAAATCATAGTCACCATGATGATGGAAAGGCAGGGAAGAAAGTTGTGGTGTATTGATATTAGGGAGATAAAAAAATGGATGGATCAGAAGCGATTTATAAAGGAATTTGAAGAAAAAAAAGAAGGTTAAAAGAGGGGGTGTAGGAAATACGAAGACCCTGGAAAAACAAAAACCCAGCCTTGGAAAAACGAAGGTATTGGGAAAACAAAGACCTCCTAAAAAAGACTAACGAAATAAGAGCTTTTTTATTTACTTGCAAAAAATCAAAATTAGGGAAGAATCCTGGTTGTCCTTATGGCAAATGCCAGACAACCTAGCCTCTGACTTAATCTGTAGACTAATGTTAACTTTTTGTATGATTTTTGCCTATAGTTATAGGATTTGACCAGACAAGGAACGAGGTTTTTGAAATAGCTGCAAATAAGAAGTTCGCGCTTTCATGTAAACAACTTACCGTAGCGTTTAGAGAACTCCTCGAGAGAAAGAAAGACACGTCCACATTATCATGGGTCACACAAGAGCAATACAATTATAATAACAAAATGATTTTAATAATTGAAATGCCTTTATCGTACATTGGAGGCGTACAAAATGTTGAAAAATGCAGCAAATGCTGGCGAAGTGGAGTCTATCAATTGATGAAAAAAATGCTACTCTAAAAAAATATAACAGTCGCAACGCTTAGAAGCTAATGCATTCGGCTAGCTTGGTTACTTATGACGACCTTTCTTATAAAGCTAGCAATACTCTTACCTCAAATAATTCGTCGCTTGAAAGATCCGTAAGCATTCATCCCATAATGCCATAGAAAGACTAAATACGCGTGCGCCAAATTATTTCGAGAAGGTCTGGGTTTGAAGACAACAAGGGAAGCTTATTATCGTGGTTTGTTGAATCTAGCGAACGGCGTTCAATTAATTATCACAACCGTCCATTTCCTTTGTTTTAAGAATTGTTGTGGATCCCGGATCCATCTATCAGCATCAGAAGATAAACCTCGCATTTATTGCTATGTTTGTGTCTCAAGTTTATAACTTCTGATCTTTATTCTTTTATGCATCACAGTAATGTTAGTACTTCAAATTTTTCCTGGGTTGTTCGGTGAATTCTTCTCGGGCAACCAGGCCTTTATTTTTGCTTAAAACTAGTTGCCCAAACAAAGTTTTAGTTGTCTCGGGCAACCAGGAAACCGCTAATTTGGAGCACTTTATCTGATTGTTAAAACGATGCATTTGTGATCGCCATTTTTGGAAATTGACCTGTGCAGAAGTCGCCACAACTACAGCTAGAATACCCCGCCCAGACATTTCTATAGTGTCACTGTGGATTGCCTACGTGCCTACGCAGATTTATTCCTATAGTAATTTATCTACATGCCTACGTGCCTACTATATTTATATGATTATACTTATATAAAAATGTATATTGTAGTGAAGTATTATTTTGTTTAATTAAACAGTGATTTATGAAAATTTCATTAAGCCACGGCGAGAAACTGTTAACACAAGAGCTTTCTCATTGTGGATAACTTAATTATTGTAAATACAAGAATTATCGTTAGATTAGCAAAGTAACAAAGGTTTGACAACCAGCTAAAGAAGCTTTTCAGAGTAGTATAAACCAAAAAGTTACTAATATTGCATGAAAGTGTAGGGGATAATTTCTGTATTAGGGTGTACTTATTTATGCGTGCAGTTATCGTGTATAAATCTATTAGCTAGGGTCTGGGTAAGGTTTAGTTTGTATGATTAAACAATAGTACGCCCAAATACGGACATTTTACCAAGTGTAGTGCGTTTAATTTGATTCGTAGGCTTTGTTGGTGCGTAGGCTTTGTAGGAGCGTAGGCTTTGTAGGCGGGTAGGCTTTGTAGGAGCGTAGACTTTGTATGTGAGTAGGCTTCGTAGGCGCGTGGGCTTGGTAGGCGCGTAGGCTTTGTTGGCACGTAGGCTTCATTGGCGCTTAGGCTTTGTAGGCACATAGGCTTTGTAGGCTGTGCCTATGTTATAGATATAAACGCATTAGGATTCCACAGAAGCAAGTGACACCGTAGGCTCGGTTAGTTTCAAAGGAAGTGTTTCCAATTGGCGGGGTATTCTATAGTTATTCCCAGAAGTCCCTCAACCCAGGAGTGCGTCTAACTCCAACCATTCATTATATTTTAAACATTACAGTTTATTTAATTGTTTTGACTCTTCTTCTTTTTTTAAATTTTTTACTTAAAAGTTTAAAGAGAACGTGATAAACCGGCCAAGGTATATACCTTGTATGTATATATGTTTGTCACGTTCCTCATTAATCGTCACTCAAACCAAAAACACTGTCACTAGGGAGAAGTACGTTTTGATAGTTCTTGAATTTATGAAAATATCCTATTTACTCAGTACACCTAGAGAACTCTTCGGTCTGTTTTCTCAGTTTATCTAGCCTTTTTGACGATATGAACACGAGAAATTTCTAACAGTAGTTGAGCTTGTGATCGTCGTGTAATGTACGCGGTGTGTAACTCGACGTAAACATTTCAAGATATTCAGCGAAATATACATGCTAAACTTAGGGATCTTTGTTTTTCCGAGGTCATTGGTCTTTGGCCTTCGATTCGTTTTTCCGGTCTTTGTTTTTGATTTTCCTACACTCTTAAGAGAGGATAATCAATATCAAACATCTTGACTAAATAAAAAGTCTACATTCCCTCTGATGGAAACTTGAATGGAGTCAAAAGCTTTTAGGTCAACAAAAGACAGGAGATAAACATTGGAAGCTTACCTATCCATCAAAAAAGTGATTAGTTTATGAGGAGCGGCAAAAGGGGTCTCTTGTGAACGTCTCATGTTACACTGAGCACTAACAACTAAAATTAATGACAGTAAAGGGAGTTGCGTGACCTTCTTTCAAATACAAGACAATAGTGATGTTGATGTAATGATGGTGATCATGATGACCAAGGAGACGATGGAAAAAGTTTGTTTTAATACTATATATGTTATTTTCAAAAATCGACGGAATAATGTCTTTTTTTTCCTCAAAACTAGGTGTTTGTACTTTTGAACAAGACCTCTGTGGGTTTAACCAAGATACAAAAGACAACTTTGATTGGACAAGAAATAAGGGACCAACTCCTACATCAGGCACTGGACCCTCTGTAGATCATACGCTTGGATCTTCGCAAGGTATATTTATTCAATGAAACAAGTTTAAAACTTTATTAGTTTTTCATTAATCAAGCTTAAAAACAATCCCATGACCTAATCGGCTGCAATATTTTTTTCATTTTTCTTTATAAAGTAGTAATAACCAAATTTCAAAATATTATGTCGCTTTATGAGACATCGTTTAATTTGATCTGTTCAGACCTCTTAAGCATGTTTAAATAATTTTCGAATATGAATGATAAATATATAAAGTTTACTAATATTTGTTTTATAATCTATAATATCTAGCAAAAACTATCACATGCAAGTAAGAAACAAATATAATTGCTTACTTCAAGTAAGATTGTATGCACAGTATTAAAATTAGTTATATACATTTGACGTGCTATTGCTGCGGAGCGAGCAAAGCGAGTGAGCAGCAATTTATAATCAAAATCTAGAAAAAGTCTCGATTTTATCTGTTTGCTATTTTAACCAGGATTCATTGCGTTGCAACAAGTTTTTAACCAGAATTCATTGCGTTGCAACCAGAGTTCACTGCGCGCCATAGCGAAGATAGGTCTTTTATTGCACACTCTAAGTTACGTACATGATCGAATAAGTGCATTAATTTATATGGGGTATTAAAAACTTCTGTAACAAGAAGCAGTAAATTTAGCCATTTAAAACAATGCAGCACAATAACTTTGTCTCTTGATGTAAATGTATTCGCGACAATTGAGCCTGACACAAAATGTGAAAATGAATCCCGACTGTGTGCGATGCTGTTAAAGAGCAAACAAATGAATGTAAAAAGTGTCAAAAAGGCGATAAACCAAAATCAGTTAATTTTTTTCTGTCATGGCGGCGTGCTGTGAAAACGGTGTCAACTATCACATTTTGTTGTTGTGTCGGGTTCAGTTCAAGTGCGAACGCAAAGGAAGCGAGAGATAAGGGACGTTTCACACTTCGTTGTATATATAAAAATTTAAAATGCACAATTGAACAAACCAAAATAATGAATGTAAAATGTGTTAAAAAGCGTTGAACCAAAATCAGTCTCGTTTTTTCATGGCAGCGTGCTGTGAAAAACGCTGTGTCAACTATCACATTTTGTTGTTGTGTTGGGTTCAGTTCACGTGCGAACGCAAAGGAAGAGAGAGATAAGGGACGTTTTACACTTCGTTGTATATATAAAAATTTAAAATGGACATTTAAACAAACCAAAAGTCCGCAGCATTCTCATAGCCTTGGGATATACTAGTTTTATCTGTATTGGTTTAATTTTGTCCATTTTATTTTTTTATCAGGCTACTATTTATACACTGAAGTGAGTTTTAAAGGCAATGGTGCAAAAGCTCGCATATCAAAGCAATATCCGGCAATGTCTGGGAAGTGTCTCACGTTCTGGTACATGATGTTTGGCAGCGATCTTGGAACATTAAATATTTACAATCAACCAGTTTCTGGTGCACTGGGTCAGCCAATCTGGACCATTTCTGGAGATCTAGGAAGGGGTCAAACGTGGCTTAAGGGACAAGTTGACCTCAACAGTACTTCCTTGTTTAATGTGAGTTTCATTTTAGGGATAGGTGTTGTAGGGGGAATCGAAGAAGGTGTTACTCTAATTATTTAAGTATTTGATACTCTTTGGGTATGACGTTCGAGTTATTAAAGTGTTGTCTGCTGCAAATACGAGTAGTAGTCTGGATATTAATACGGTAAGGCTCCATGAGACTGAGCAAGTCGTTTAACTTGACAGAGTGAGGTAAGTTCGATCCCTTTTCTCAACGTACAGGCACCACGGCAGTATAACCACTATTTGAGCTGCGCAACATTGATTAATTCTGCAATGACATGTGGCTGTGAATCGCAAAGGATTTCCAATTTACCCAAAATACTTTTAGTGTTTGCGGTGTTCTTAAAGTGGCAATGTTGATTCACTTGGTGAAGCAGTTAGACTACCCAGCTGATTAATGCGTCCATTTTAGTGCCCAGTCTTTTACTTGTTTGAAATAGGCGTTGCTTTTTGGAAAAATATACAGTACGTTGTTTATATAAAGCCACGGTAATTCAAACCTTCTGCATCAGCAGTAGCATAGAGCTTATTTTGTTTAAAATATAAACTGTAGTTTTACGTCTCTCAGGTTACTAAGGTCTAGCTTAGCTAAGGTTTTCAAAGTTGCTGTATTTGGTTGGAGATAAGATCAAGGTTGAGTAGCTTTGAAAGCACACTCCATCCAAAATGGAAAGTCAGCATTGTCATTGGTGTTTTCTACAATAAAAATTAATGAATAATATGGAAAGAACGAAATAAATGTTAAACAATTCTACTGTAGCGTGCAAAGTGGTCGTTACGTGAGCTGGTTCAACAAGAATCCTAGCCAGCTTAAACGATATTCTGACTAAAATTTCAAAATTTATGAGCTTTAGAAGTTTTTGCTACTGTAACAAACAAACCCTTGGTTTGTCAAATTGATTTCTGAACAATTTATTTCAATTGTTTTTGATCATTTCACTTTCTTATGAAGTGTTTATTTTATATAGCGAGAATTATTTTTGTCACTGCTTATTTGAGAAGGGAAGTGGGTAGAATTTTTTAACTTTGATTTTCTTCGTAATAACTTGTTTCATAATCCTAGTTGCTGCGGATTTAAATGACCGCAGATTCATTGTAGACAGTCTTAGCCTCGTTTTGTTGTTGAATATTCAAAATACTAGTCACACGTCCAGATATACACACAGTTGTAAGTAGTGTAAAACTATGTTGGCATTTAGGAATATTTGACTTCATTGTGAAGCTAAAACTGTAAAAATGAAATCCTTTGTCGTTTTAAGTCAATGGTGTAACTGGAAACTTGAAAATGGTCTATTGTAACCAAGTGGAATCTGAATATACATTAGATGACACATTCTTGCTATAAACGTACTTGAAAATGAGAACCCACGACCCTCCGTGTTCTAGTTGGATGATGTAACCACTGAGCTACTGGAGACTCTATGGTTAACAAGGATCGCTTTTGGGTTTAGACTGGAACCGCATCGCGCGGTTGCACAGTCAAGTAAATGACTGACGCACGTGAACTCACTAACAGCATCACGCTGTCACATTAAAGCATATATACGATGCAGCCAACCAGAGAATTTGTATAGTTTGTTAATTAACATGTATTGAAATACTTAGACCATAGTGTTGGTCCTAGCTAAGTAGTTTATACTGGTATTTTTCTTTCATTAAGTTGACTTTAAAAGAACCATCCAAAGAGATTGGGTTTAACACAAGTTCATGATGTTATCTGTATTAATTGATAAACCATTTATCGAAAGGGTGTGTGTATAGTGTTATTTTGTAAAAATGCGTATTTCGTTTTCAGGGATCTACACTAACAGTAGCAAACTAGCCCAAGACTAGGAGAAATTAAGTTTTGACTAGTACAGTAGATTTTCTATCTCCACTAGCCACTTCGACTAGTAATAAAAATGAAATTGACTGACAGAACAAGTTTCTGTCTTTCTCAAGTAAGACATTGAGAATTTCAACGCTTGCCTGCTAGCAAAAATAATTTTGCTAGTAACATCTAAATTGACTAGCCACTAGACTAGCACCGTAAGTTGAAAGTTAATGTCAAACCCTGGTTTTGCTGTTGTACAAACGTTTGTTCTAGTTTTGCTCAGAAGTTTACACTTGCCTTTTTCCACCATAACTATCTAGGTTGTCTTTGAGGGTATCCGTGGCACCGGTGTGCAGAGTGATATTGCTATTGATGATGTTTCAATCCAGGATGGAAAGTGCTCCATACCATGTGAGTTCAAGTCCTTTTAAATTGTCTACAGATTAAATTCTAAGCTGTTTTTATTACAAGTTTTTAAAAATTTGTATTGATTTGTTTCTGGCAGGTAGCTGTAACTTTCAAAGAGACTGGTGTACTTGGAGCAATTCTCTTACCGGAGATGATTTCGACTGGTTGCGAACTAAAGGAGCAACACCAAGCATTTTTACTGGGCCGAGCCGGGATAGATTGGGATCCAGTTCTGGTTAGTCTAATACAATTGTGTTTTCTGAAACAGTACTTAACTACACTCTTGTTTTAAAAGAATATTGTTTTTGGGACCAAGACTGGATATTCATATTTTTTGGCCGATTTTAGGCTAAAAATATTCTTATGAATTTTTTTAATTTCGGGAATATCGGTGACATGGAATTTCCGTTTTAAGATGATTATGGTATCTAAGCGCTTCAGAACGTAATAGATCTATATATGGCTTTGCCATTTGAGATTAGAGTGCAATTGCAATACATGTAATCAGTAGTGCTCTTTCTCAAACATGCGAAACTAGTAGTTCTATTCTTAATCAAATCTGAGGCTCAGCCTTATGAACTTAAAATATTCTTAAAATTTTTGCCAATTTCAGCCTCGATATTCTTATAAAGTATATTCTTATAAAAAAAAGATTGTATAATTGCATTCACATTTAGCGAACTTATACTTTACTACTATTGATTTTGTTTTACAACGACAATACCATAAAAATTGGGTAAGTGAATTTTGATCAAGTTCTCATCTCTCCCTGGAATATCCCTATTATCTCTTAACATTTTGGGAGAATTTAGTATTTTATACAAAGTCACTTTCGTTGTTTTTGCACTAGACCCTTCAATTACAGCGGTATGGTGAGATTATGCACCAAAGGTTCCAAACCTTAGTTTATTCCAGATCAGAACGTAGATTACAATACTGGTGTTAAAATTCTGCATGCAAATAAATTACATATAAATGTGCAGAACTGACATTAAAAGTAATAAATATTAGGTGATAAGAAATGAGAAATAAAAAATAAAAGTGAAATAATTGCCCATTGTTTATTAGTCCTCACTATATTATTCAGACCATCTTACATTAGTTAGGAATGTATGCTTACAATAACTCTGGCGTTACTTAATTACATTATCAAACAATCAAACAATACGTATGATAATTATTTGTTTTATGAAAGTGCTCATTACTAAAAACGTTTCTCTTTCCTTAATTATGTAAGTACCAGTTAGTATGAAATTATACCAGTTTGGCTACTAGCGATTTGATTGGTTTAGATATGGTAGATATTTACCTCCGAAAGAGTAGATAATGACACGGAAAGCAAATGGTGGACGGAAGTTGTCGCTTCGAGTCCATTTCGAATCATGATGTCGAGAAAATCACAGACATTGCCATTCCTCAAAACGCTGAGAAGGCTACAAAATTTGGTTTAGAAATATTAGAAGGTCATTAGGTTTTATTTTTATAGTCATTGCACAAAATTCAACCAAACAACTGGTTTTGAAAAACACAAAGAATAGCTTTTTCACGCTCAAAAAAGATATCCATTGATGCAGAAACAAGGCCCGTCATTAGTAATCCATTTTTGTACTTCTGCTTGGTTGCTGAAAGACATACTTCCATTCTAGGTTACTACGTTTTTATTGAGGCATCATCTCCAAGGTCACTAGGCGATAAAGCATGGCTCTATAGCCCAGCATTTAATGGAACAACCTCGTCAAGTTCCTGTTTGATATTCTGGTATCACATGTATGGTAGATCTATCGGTAAGCTTAATATCTATCAACAAAACTTGAATCCAGCAAGCTCGAAAACATTGATATGGACATTGTCAGGCAATAAAGGAAATCAGTGGAATAGTGGACAAGTTGCTGTCGGAAAAGCAAAGCAATACAAGGTATATGAAATAACAGGAAAATAATAATAATATTTAATATTTATATTGCGTATTACAAAAAAGTTACAATTAGGAATATAATTACAAGTATATGCGAAATTCTAAACAACTAAGAGGAAATTACAAGAGTCCTAATTAGTTTGGAAATAAATATATGCTTGCAAACCTATATACATATTAATAACTAAGCAAGAGAAAGGTCTGTTGACGTTAAAAACTCTTGACAGTGCTTGATGCGGAAGTGCAGAGCGGAATATAATGTTCATGTTTGGTATTAGATGGTGATACGTTAGCTGCTGCATTTCATACAGACATAAAAACAAAACTCTATTGTAATATAATGAATAACCAGCTAACCCTAGGCTTTTTAGGACGTTTTACACTATAAAATCTTCAAGTTTCTTCAGATCAAAATCTTGATGAAATTTTATGAAAGTTAAAATCATGTAATAATTAAATATCCTTAACAATTTATATAAATCCAACCTGTATTACTACTACGTCCTTTGGTCATGGTCAGTGAAACCCAGAAGTCAATTGAAAATCGAGAATTTAGGATATCTTTGTATTGAGTCTTCACGTGCACAAGTCTCCAAATCACAAACTAATATATTCATGAAGGCTTCTAACACTCTGGATATAGGTAAATCTGCCCTATGTTTCAGGTGCATTATCCATGTATCCATATGATAAATTTTTATATGTAATAATTATGATCGACAGCCAATAAAAATTTAATGCTAACGCTATAATTATTTGAAAATTTTTGGAAAACTGTGTTGTTTTGCAGATTATTTTTGAAGGTGTGATTGGGTCGAGTTTTCGGGGCGATATAGCTATTGATGATTTCTCCTGTAAGAAAGTTGCTTGCTCCATCAACCCACCAGAGGCAAAACCTAGTCTTCCGGCATCGACAACACCAGCACCTACGTCATCTCCTACCCAGCCTCCTGTTGGTGGTATGTACCTCCTGTTGTTTATTACAGTCACATGCAAACTTACCGCGCGCACATACATTGTTGTATTTATAGATTTTAAGTTACAGAACTTTTAATTTTTTATCGTAAATCAAAATTATATAAAAAGATATTGCCTCAGCAGTAAAAACATATAAACATATCAACAAAATATAATAACACCATCCTTCTTCGGGGAAAAACAGTGTGAGAACGTTTGATGCGCATGTTAAATGCAGCTGCCATGTCAGTGGCTTATAGGTTCATAGGTATGATCTGTGGAGAAAAGAATTTCTAGTGTTGTCATTAAATTGTTCAAACGGCTTACGACATCGACTTAACAGAGCTTTTTAGTAGATTTTGCGAACAAAGGTGTAAATTAAAAACCTCTATACCATAAGGAATTTTACAGTAGCATTCTAGGACTATGAAACAGATCTTTTATTCGTTATCCATGTTATTGTAGACATTTCTTTAGGAATATTTTTCTTCTTTGCGTATTTTTGCATAATTTTAGTTTTGCTGAAAATGTAAAATAGATTGTACATACAATGTTCATTGTTTTAATTAACACATTTTTTAAGAACAGCACTTATTTCTCTATGGTTAAGCACTATATAGAATATATTATTATTATCATTATCATTTTTATTATAAGAGAGTATGAAGTGTAAGAGAGTGAATCCTCCATATAGGTCTTATTCCTACTAGGGTTATCCATATCTGATGATTACCAGGAGAGGATGATGGGTAAGGTAGTGAATCCTCCATATAGTTCTTATTCCCAGGGTTATCCCTCTTAAGGTATTTTTAGATATGGTACCCAGTCCTTCCGCGGATGTACTTGCTCGTTGCGTGGACGTTTTCGTGGAATAGACGTGGGGGACGAGTACGAGTTGACTTTGCTCTGCATTTCCTGTCATTTTATCTCAGGTCATTTTGTTAAAAGTCCACGCAACGCGCGAGTACCATCGACGGAATTGCAATAATTGTGAATTTTTATGCCTAACAATGCAGGATTAAACTGCAACTTTGAGACTGGAAGTCTCTGCTCATCGTGGACCCAAGATAGCACAGACAATTTTGATTGGACAATTCAATCGGGCTCAACAACCTCATCTGGTACTGGACCAGGCGTTGATCACACCACTGGATCTAGTAAGTTTGACAGCTTTCTACCATTACTACTTGCATGTACTTGTACTACCACTACCACTACCACTAACGCTAACACTACCACTACCACTACCACTACTACTAACACTACCACTACCACTACCACTACCACTACCACTACCACTACCACTACCACTACCACAACCACTAACACTACTACTAACACTACCACTACCACTACCACAACCACTAACACTAACACTAACACTACCACTACACTACCACTACCACTACCACTACTACTAACACTACCACTACCACTACCACTACCACTAACACTAACACTAACACTACCACTACCACAACCACAACCACTAACACTACTACTACTACTACTACTACTACTACTACCACTACTACTAATACTACTACTAATACTACTATGAACATTTTTCATGTTACTAATGAAAAAAGAAAAACATTGATAAGAGAGAACCTTCTCCTCAGGTAATCAAAAAGAATTATATTACCTAGCTCAATTTGTAAGCAAGTGCTTTGCAAAAAGAAAAATCGTCACCTCCATCTAGTTATTGTTACTTATATATTTTATTTAGCGTTACTGTTAATACAAATTATTGTAAATTCGTTTATATATGTTGTAAAAAAAATGCTTTGGCAATGTGTAATATGTATCATATCATGCCAATGAAGTCTGTTACTACTACCGCTACTACTACTACTACTACTACTACTACTACTACTGCTGCTGCTGCTGCTGCTGCTGCTGCTGCTGCTGCTGCTGCTGCTGCTGCTGCTACTACTACTACTACTAAGTACTATGGTTTTTAATGAAAACAAAGGCAAATTTTAGTCTTAACAGTTCATAGAGCATCACTACATGAAAGAAAGACTATTTTGTTAGTATACTGACAACAAACTTGTGTTTGCCTCATTCAACAGATCTCCATTTGATATTTAATTTAGTTAGTGCTTCTACATCCTTTCAAACGGCTGAGTCGTGGACTCCGATTTGTTTACCGAGGTTTGATAATAGGTAAGCACAAGGCTTATTTTACATTCTGAATGTGTGAACGTTGAAAATGTTCTGCATTTGACCACGGAAATGATGAATATTGAACCTGTAATAAGCGGCCACCCTTGGGTAAAGGGGTTGTGGCTGCTTTATAGAGGGTGGCCACTTAATAGAGGTTCATCAAAAACAAGACTTAGACATTGTTTATTTTAATACCCAATCAATAACAGACTTTACTACTACTGCTGTTGCTAATACTACAGAAAATCACCAACAAGTCAGTAACTAAACAAAACTGAAGTACCATGAACAAAACTTAAACTCATCACTCAAATGCAAGAAAATTCTCGGTTATTTGGTTGGCGAGAAAGAGAATCAAGCAGGTGAACATGCCACAGGCGATGCATTGTCCATTACATGGCTGAAAACATAATTGACTAAGGAAGGGCTCCTTGCTCAACACAGTTTCATTGTCAGTTAAATTTATGAAACATGAACCTGGCGGAAGTAGAATATGTAAGTGATGAAATTTGAAGCAAATTCTGGTTCTTTGGACACTATTTTTTCAATTAAAAATGATATTATATATTAAAACAAAGTAATCGATGCTGCATAAAATGAATCCTGTATCAACATAGGAGCAGAACATTTTCAGCTGGCCTTTTAATAAAGTTAAATAGATTTTAAAAAATCCATTCCAGACTGCTCCAAGGTGGTTTCTGGCATTTGATAGAGGGCCATTTTATAGAGATTTAACTGCATTCGAAATGTTTAATTTTTACAGCAATAATCAGAGACAGAGAAATAAAACGCTAGAAATCGTACGTTTCAGAGACAGTGTGGTTGATAACACATTAAGGATTTGTTGCTACAGCTCATAAGAGTTGGTAGCGTTTATTGTATGAGGGTGTTCATTTAGTAAGTATACCCGTAAGTATAACGTGCTTGATGTGCAAGGAACTCTGGGATTTTTGCTCTAGTGTTTCCATTTGTTCTATGCATCAAATTTTGAGTGAAATTACACTTATGATTTCTGTTTTGTTAACTAGGGACATGCAAAATTTTAGCGTAGGTTTTTCTTCAGGCAGCTCCTTCTGTTCTTGGTTTTCTTTAGTTGTTTATTTGTTCTACATACCAGTGTTGAGTTAAGATCATTATCCTGGTCAAAACCCACAAAAAGCCTCCATGCATGATATGCAGATTTTGAGATGCAACGAAATTATTCATGAATCCTTTCAGTGTTACTCCACATTTAGTGCAGGTTGACCTGCCTTATCAAGTCGTAGTCAATATAACATTTTGTAAATTAACCTCTAGTATGTCGATTCGAGTTAAGTGTGGCCAATCGGTTCTTGATTATAGATTTGCTAATCACCTGCTCTTGTAAGTGGGGAAACAGTCAAAGCTTCTTTAACCATGACTTTACTGATTCTTTCTCAAATAATGGCTCCTTCTGAACATGACTTTGAGCTGTATCATTTGAACCTAATTGTTAAGGGGAGGGCTCTGTTCTTAAAGACTAATCTGCTTTACAATATTAACCAATATAAGAGTTGCCAGGCTTCTGGAATCCAGAAATGCAAAGGGTCAGGCAGATAGACGAACAAAAATGAGTGAAAACTTACCATAGCGAGGGGACATTTCATTCCGTGCTAAAACTATAGTTCTACACTAACTAAAACTGTTTTAATATGTTAGCGAGCTTTAATTTTCTTGTGGGGGCTGGCCAGGAGGTTTTGCTAACAGTGTTTGGGAATATTTGACATGCGCCACGTTGTTTGAAAATTTTCAGTAAAAATCGAGCTATTTTAATCAGCAGCCCACGGCAATAAATAAGTAAGTAAACCCATAAGTAAGTAAGTAAGAGGTAAAACATGCTTGATATTTTAATACTGATGATAAATACTTCAAGTATGCTAATCAAATTTAGCAATTTATTGAAACTAGGTTTTCTATAAAAAAAAGAAGAATTATATCTTTCGAACTTAATGTGAATATTTCTCCAACAAAAAGATGAAAAAAGCTAAAACAAATGTCGGCTGTGTACTACAGTGAACAGAAAAAAGTGCTGAATCAAAAACAAAGTGAAATGTCAAAATAATCTGTTTATCGACCTTCAAAAATTGACGAGAAAGTTTTGGCTATCATCAGTTCTTTTTGAGAAGGTCTACCTTCACCGTAGGACGAGTATCATCGAAAATGCTATCAAAAGTATGCTCATGGCAAGTTAAAGCTAAAATTCCCAAAGCCTGCGAGAGCGAGAGTCATGAAGGAAAATAGGTCATGGAGGTATCATCCAATAGTTTGCTTTGCAATTTGTATAATATGCTATACTTGTAATAAGCTTGGTAGTACTAATTAATTACTATAATATAATAGAAGTTTCTAATAGAAAGTGAAGTGCTGTGAGCTGATGCAAATGTGTTACAATATAATACAAGACAGGGAGATAAATGGGGTTTGAAATAAACATTGACATTTGTTCTTCTTTAGAATCAATACTGCTTTGAGTTCAAAATTAGCAATTGTAATTTAAAGCTTGTGTGATTAGTGGCTGAAAAAGTATTGTGGAATCATTTATCATTGTGTTGAAAATTGATCAAAAGAAAACTTGATTAAACAGCTGATATTGAAGACTTTGAGTACAAATAATAATGAAAGAGTTATTAAACTCCATTTATTTCCATACATGTTACTGTAAAAAAGTCATGAAAATTTCATAGATCGCTCAAATATAAGCAGTAGCAATTCTAAGCGATAATTTTAAACTAGTAGTCAGAATGATTAAAGTCCGTATTTTCTCATACATTTTACTGTTGTATAGTAGATTGTCATGAAAATCTATTTTAACAGCAATTACGTGGCGATTTGAAAATATATTTGTTCTTATCGCTCAAATATAAATAACATGTCTAAATTCTAAGCGATAAACTTTTAAAAACTAATTTTCATAATGATTAAAGTTGATCTGTTTTCATACATTTTACTGTAATTACTCCACTACAACTAAACAAAATATATTATGTTATTAAAATC
>JAOBAY020107482.1:0-17051 GCA_025331085.2 Zoanthus sociatus | reverse complement strand
CTACTCGTTTAGCACGATTAACTTCGCGCACCAGCTGACAATACTTTGTGCCAGTAGAAAGCCACCCGAGTTGACGAAGAATCCGCTTTATCTTGCTCAGAGAGAAGTCTAGTGCAAACTTCTGTTGCAGAAGCTGGCGAAGTTCTGGAGCCGTTGTTTCATCATTTCTTTCTAAGGTTCTGTCGATGAAGTCTAAAATTTCCGGGTTGACATGTTGTGGACTTGGTCCTTTGCGTTCTTTTCCAACAATCGAAAGCGTGTCTTTGTAGCGGCGGATTTTTAAGTGGCCTAATAATCGAATCAAAATAATGAATTAAAAATTTTCTTAGAAAAGGGAAAACAAAAGGTTTGACACACCAGCTGATTGACAAAGATTTTTGTTTTTTTGTTTTAGTTTTTAATTTTAAACTATTGACAATAAATTGCTAGGTTAAGAAAGATTTTTATCCCGCTGTTGAGTTCCGAGTGACTTTCTCGCATATTTACTATTAGTATTATACTGTAGTAATTATATTTTGTGTTGTTTTAGGAATTTAGACAAAGGCCGAAAACTTTCTTGAAAATTATCATTTATAAAGCGTCACAGTCATTCCGAAACACTGAAAATTCATGGAAATTCACATATAAAATTTTACCTCGCAATAAAAATCTACGGTGGAACTCCGTTAATTCGACCACCAACGGGCCAAAATCAAAATGTAAAGTGGCCATATTAACAGGGTAGTCGCATTACCGAGGTGTTTTTATAAGAAAATGTATGGACTTTTAACTTGCCAGGCCAAAAAAAGTGGTCGTAAAAAGGTGGTCGAATAAATGAGGTGGTTCGGCGGTTCCACTGTAATTTAAGGCCTAGTTCGGATATCAAACTTCACATGTACCGAATTTAATGACAATGCAAATGAGGTGAAATAATAATAATTGCGAACTGTCAAGGCAGTGTTTGTCCGTTCTCATCGAATGATTGAAATGGTAGAAAAAGCCATTTGATTTTGAAGGTTGTTTGAAGCATGTGAACAAAGTGTTTACCTGGGTTCAGACTCAGACTAAGACTAAGATGAAGTTTAAAGTTAAGGTATGATATACGTGATTTTTTCTTCACATTGGTCATTACTAATTCTCCAAAAAGAAATGCGCAGAATTATTTTAACGACAGTGCCGGAGTATTCTAAAGTTGCTCCACAGATTTGTTAAAATCTTATTGAGTTAGTCGTAGTGAAAAGAATTTTTTTGTCAAAAACAACGGCACAAACACTTTTTTCGTGTGCTTCAAATTACGTCATTCAAATGGCGTAAAAAGTTCTCATACGTTCAGCCAATCAATGAAAACCGACAAACACTATACGTGACAGCTCGTCAAACATGACGACACAATGAACGTGTCTGCAACACTGAAATTCTGCATAATTATGCATTTATGGTTATAAAGTGAAGCGAACTATTTGAAAGCACTTCGTCTTGTAACCTGCACATTTAAAATTTTGTGTTTCTAATGAAAAAATATGACAACTGATTTCAACAGCGAGGAGAAGACGTAAACTGCACACAGTCACCAGCAATCAAAATAGAAACACATACTGTAGAAGACTGATTTAAAATGACAAGTTGCGGTAGGTCACGATCAATGATTTTATTAAAGTTTTCAAACGAATGTTTCGTGAGTCATGTTCATAACTTCCCGGGTCTTTTTTAAACAATCTTTTAAAAGACAAAGTTTTGCTGTCACACATATTACATAAATAATGTCTTTCATCTGGAATTGCACGACAACTCATTCAAATAAAACATTGTTGGTTGGAAGTGATTGCGGACGCAACGATTAACAAGTTCGATCGTGGATTGCAAAAGCCAAAATACATGAACACTTAAAATTTAATGAAACATTGTAGATAAAACGAAAATAACAGTTGCAAAATCAAGTGCGGTCCATTTCAAACATAAATAGAGAATTACCAAGGCAAGGGGCATGATAGAATTATACAATCGTCTTTATCAGAGGTTGTTTTGAAATATATTTGAAAGTCGCTACTCACACAAAGTCCGCGAGAATCGAACATCTTCCGTTCATAATTATCCAACAAAACTCATTCTACAAAAAACAAAAGTTGTACAAAAGCGACCTTATTAACATTCTCTATCCCCAATCATCGGGACTTCTTTGTTTGATCCCGAATCCTGAATCCCGCACGAATCCCTAGATCCCGATGCGATCGGGATTTGGTATGAATCCCGTGGGCGGCACTGTATGTTTATTGTAACTAATGTTTGACTAGAAAGCGAATACAAAATACTACCGGAAACGCCTGTGAAATTCTTGTAAAAATACTTTTCTTTACAAGTTCTTCAATTTATGTCATAAAACATCCTAAATTTAAACTTAACTAAATTTCTTGTTAAAAACTCACTTCAAAACGATGAAAAGGAACGTGTTTACACCAACTGAAATTCCTTTGCAGGTTTAAGATACAATATGTTTTAAATTTAACGTGGCTCATAACTCGCAATGTGTTGAAAATATGCCTTCACATAAGGCCAAATAAAATAAATTCCGGTTTCTCATCAGAAGTTTTCTAAGAAGAAAGAGGCTTGCGGTGTTTTTTTAAGGAGATTTACCAGTTACAATAACAACCATGTGTGGGAGAGTAAAATACCATTGCAAACTAAGAAAACAGCAACTCTTTGTTTAGACTTACATTATATATCATATGATCATTCTCTGCCGGAATAGATTTCATCAAACTAATGTTGAAAATTGTAATTGTCTCTTAGACTTAGTATTATCAATTATTTGTAAAAAAAAAAATTGATGCGGCGGCTTTTTTCCAATGCGGGCGCTGATAAGAAACCGGGAATTTATTATATTTGGCGTCTCTTTAAGCAAACAGTAACAGTTATATAAAATAATTATAAAAACTTCTCAATGACATCTTACAAAAGCCTTACAAAACTCTTAAAATTATGTTACGTTCAACTACACTGAAAGTTCACATAAATGTTTGTGCAAGCCTATTCAAAACATTGTTTAACGAAAGCTAATTCTGGCCTTTTGGCCGCTATTGTAGAAAGACATTTTGAAATCAGGTCTGGCAACTTAAAATTTGTAGCATACTTTGAAACAAATTGAAACATCTTGCCAAGAGAGAAAACATCATTGCTGAAACTCGGAGGAGAAGAACCCTTTTTTACTTCTGGGGCAATGTAGGAATCTATGGTGCTCGATGTTTGACACGCTGGTTTCACCAAACGTGCAACTGCTGTTGCTGCCCTAACACTTTGCCAGAAGTCTATCAAGACAGGATTATATTTCTCCTCTTCATCACTCTCAACCTTTTTTAAAACAATGTTATTGGCTTTTATATCGTTGTGGATCATCCCATTCCTGTGAATGTGTTCCACTGCATCACAAACGCGCCACATAATCTCTCTCCACGTGTTATCGCAAAGTCCCGGTGTCGACCTGGCAGCACGATATATAGTTGTATTTCGGCCACTCTCCTCGCCATGATATTGAAGTACCAGCTGAAATGGTATGCTTTTGGTGCAGACACCAAAAACGAAAGGCAATCCGGGATGATAAGGCAAGTCAGAAATGATTCTTGCCTCTCGTCTTGCAGCTCGCCCTAACTCTTCCAATGATTTCTTGCCATTAAGATTTTTGAATTCCTTCACAGCAACAGCAATCTTTCTATATTTTGCAAGAAAGCAAGTGCCATAAGTCCCACTCCCATGTGTCGCAACACTCTTTATTCTTTTCAGGTGCTTTGGATGCAGGTCTTTCACAGTTTTATTTGTTGCCTGAATTACTTTCTGGACTTTTGGTCCTGAAGCTAAATCCGTGCTTTGCCTTTCTGCATCACCACTTCGTTTGGCAGCACGCACCATCGCTAAACCACGCGATGGTGGCTTCACCAGGTATAACGCATCTGCCTGAGTTGATACGGATACTTGGCATTTCTCTGATTTGACTTCTGCTTCAGCTTTTTTTTCTACAACCTCGCCACTTTCACGCAGAGACTTTGTAAACCTTTCCCTTCTTTCCTTTCTATCAGCCTCTACTTTTCTGGCCTTCTTTCTAGCTTTCCACAGCTTTTTCTTGTATTTCTTTATGCTTTTCAGTTTCTGAAGGTAAGCAGCATCACCACCTCGTTGAGGTCTATTCGGTTCTTCAATGACTTAAAGTCTCACTTCAATTCAATTTCTTGCTACACGCAACGGAAACTTTATCGCTGTCGGAATATCCAGCAAGCTTTGCGCTGTAACATAACACATCAAAGGGCTCTTTGTGTAGATTTTTTATAAAGTCATTTACCATTTTCAATTAAAATGCAATGTCGAAGTTAAATTATTAGATAATTACAACTTTCTTCTTTTTTTGCCAGAGGTAAAAATGTTTCCGAGCTCGGAATTTCGAGATTAATACTAAAGATGGATAGCCTATTATTTAAAAAAAAAAATCTGCCAAGATTTACAACTGAGATACAAAATGGCGCATGTTGTACAAGGTCAAAAACTTTGGAAGCCAACTTCACAGTTTACTTACCTCTAACTTGTTCGAGTTTGCTAGATCAATCTTCAGGAAGCATTAAAGCTGAACAATAAGCTGCGATTCTAATTTGATTCCACAGCGAGCCATTAAACTCAATAACTGTAGAGTGTTCTAAGCACCCAAACATCTCAGTTGTTTACGGGTTTGATTTACAAAAACTAATTTACTACAAACTAACAAAAAAATATATAAGGAAAAATAACCCTGTAAACATCAAGTGAAAAACCTCACACCAAAATACGAGTGTTCTAAGCACCCAAATATCTCATTTGTTTACGGGTTTGATTTACAAAAAATAATTTACTACAAACTATAACAAAAAATATACTTGGAAAAATAACCCTGTAAACATCAAGTGAAAAGCTTCACACCGAAATACGAGTGTTCTAAGCACCCAAATATCTCACCCGTAAACGGGTTTGATTATTTTAGAAAAATCTGATGTAATTATTTGTGACTCATCTACTCCAGTTAAATATTTGAATCATAAGCTTTATTCTTTCATCCTGGATGTTACAGAATGTGCATTTAAAATTATTTACAGCAGTTGTACCAGATTGAATCAGGTCTCTTGCTGCCAAAACCACCCCAACACCACAACTTCCATGTCCTGACAAGGAGGACGGGGATATTTGGTAGGGCATTCCAAGCCGAGCGGATGGATTCTGCAACGAAGACCAGAACTTTGTCTTTAGTGCTTGATTTGAGGGAATCAGTTCATGCAACAAGGTGAAGCCCGTTTTCATCAATGAAAATGCATCAGGTGGTATCTGGAATTTCAAGCCATCATCAAAAAAGATTTTCTTGTTTTCACAGTCGACGTAAAGTATTCCCCAGTGACTCTGCATAGGAAAATGAACGGGAGCCAGTATCTGAGTAATTTCTTCCGGTTTGGTGCTTTCTAACAAGTGAGCAAGCTTTTCACACCGAAACTCCTTTTTGTTTGATGACATCCAGAAGAAAAACTCTGAGGGTAGATACAGTGTGGTGTAGTTTCCATGTTTTCTTGCTTGCTCTTCTATTTTCCAATGCATATATCAATGACAAAGTTGTCGAGATATCCTCTTCAACTAAATCTGAATAGCTAATGGGATCTATCGCCTTCCTTTGGAATTTGATGATTGGCTTATTTGAAACAGTATGCCATAAAGCCCTCTTTATTTCCTTCTTTTCTTTGTTTCCACAAGCTTGGCTTTTAGATATCCAACGCTCCTCAGAACTAATTTCTTTCTCTCTAGTCCAGGGAATCTATGACTTTTTGTAGGTCCTGCTCAAACAAATTGCAACAGAATTTCTTTCACTGCCAAATCATCAAGATAGTCATACTTATTAACATACTAAAAGTACCAAAAAATTCCATTGGTGGAACATGCCGAAATTAAGGGTTAAAAAATTCAATTTTTACCACAGGGAGCCCTTGATACAAAAAGTATCAAGTAAAAAAATTAAAAAAAAAAAAGTATTAATGTATTCTATACATTAGAATATCTGCCCAACATTGCACAAAACTAATTACAATGTATACAGAATGTAAAAACAATTTATTAAGACTTTCAATAAAATCTATATTTGAAATAATATTGTCAAAAGAGTGTTTTACCGTATATGCCAGGTGTATAAGCCGAGAATTTGGCCTTAATTTTTGGCCCTGGGGTCGGCTTATACAACGAGCACCAACTTTTGAGATGCTGATATAAGGAAAACAACCGATTTTTATTAGCTCTATGTGGCATGAATCAAATACCGGTACTTTGCGAATAATTTTCAACAACGACAAGATGCCGACAACGTATGCTGTTCATGAAATCTACATGATACGTAAAAATACTAAAATGCACAATGACTATTCTGTTTGGCCCAACCAGGCTATTTTTCCCGCCCTTCTGCGTTGCACCTGCTTTGTATAAAGTTTTTTTTAAATGATATTTTTCTTCAAATTTTAACGCACGAACGTCAACTGTTTAACTATTTCATGACAAATAATTTGAATTTTCAAGTTTAGCTTTTTATGCCGATACAAAAAAAATTTTTTTGGTTGTCAATTTAAATACTTCCAAAAGGGGGTGGGGTTATACAAAGGGTAATACTTAAAACCCACTTTTGGGGACTTGAAAACAGGGGTCGGCTTATACACCGGTATATACGGTATGCCTAAATGTTTACAATTATCTCTTAGGTTTATGTTCTTTGATTGGATAAAAACCATGACGCTACCATTACGGTTTACTGCTAATCGTGCGCACCTGAACCAAGTTGAAAAATACACTCCCTAATGCAAAGGGTTCGGCCGACTGGGAACATCCAGGTCCTATAATCATTGTTTTCTTCGTTGGTTCGTTGATGAACTCAACAAGGGCCCGAATGGAGTAGGCAGAAGAGCACTGTTGTTTGAAATGGCAGAATTAGGTAGAGTATTGTAAGATTGATACGGGCAAACAAACAGTTTCATTTATGCTATTAGATCTGGAAAGAACTTCCGGATGATCTTGAACTCTTGAACATGCATTTTTTCTTACATTAAGCAACTGAAAGACCATCTATTGTCTTCTCAACGCGTGTAATTTACTCCTCTCTCAATTCTTGCTCAAAATATTTTTTTCTTAACTAAGTCCGTTGAAGTCAATATCTCTTACTATTACTATGTTTTTCTTTATATGAACATATTAAGGCTGAGGTCAGTGGGAACTAACTAGAAAACTCCGCAAGCTAACTTAGCCCTCAGTTTCTATAATTACCGGTAATTACAGTTATTCTATTTATTTTATAGAATAAAACATAAAACTGTCACTGTCACTTTGTTTGTTTTTTTTAGAGAAAACTTTGGAATGCTATAATGAAACCCATTAGAGTAGTCATTCATTTTGTTTTTCTTGGAGATATAATTTGTGTTACTCATTCCAACATGCATTTTGGTCACATCAAGAAACCTATAAAGTGACCTCAAATTATATAAATAAGTTTCTATAAATAATCATTTTATTAGCAAAATCAGCTATAATTTTTTTTAAAAGTTAAAATCTCTTGATTTTTTCCTTGGCATATACAACTTTCCAACTTACTCGAACGTCTTTGAGGTCCATATTTAGGTAATAATCCGTCAATATTTCAGGATGATCATTCACGTGACTGATAGCCATGCGCACTGCTGGAATCATGTTGGCTGAACTATCTTGTTGAGATTCGGTTTCAATGTCGAAGATCCCACCAAATGTTAAGTTTATTTTTGACTGTCCTTGCACGTGTGTCCACATTTCAAGTGAAACAAGTATTGCAACCAATACCAAATTGGTTGGCGATTTCATGTCATATGTGTATCTGTAAGTAAAGCAATCAATGATTATACACTAAGCCTCGTTTCAAAGTAATGCATACAGTTTTTCTCAAGTCAAGGCAACATACATGTTTCAGGAGTACAAGGCAGAGCTTGATCTGCAGGTTGCAGGTTGAGTGAAGGTTGCAGGTTGAGAGCAGGTTGAGTTTAAAATGCAGGTCGGGTCACATCTACATGGTAAAATGCCAAGGGTAATGCAACACCATATTCACAGGGTATGACGTCATCGATGACATCATCGAGACTATAAAAAATCAAGAAGAGAACAACAACTAAACTCGGACAAAGGTGTTTTCAAGGGTAAGGTAGTTGCAACACCATGGTCACCTGATATGACATAATCGATGACATCATATCAGGTGACCATGGCTTACCCTCTAAACAGCTTTGTGCGAGTTTTTTTGTCTGACAGTTTTTTCCCTTCTTGAGATATGTTTTTTTTGCTAGTTTCAATGATGTCATCTATAACGTCATATCAGGTAACCATGCTGTTGCAACTACTTTGCCCTTTCAATTCAAGCAACTTTGTCCTAGTTTGGTTGTCTTAAAGCATTCCCTTTTATTTAGAAAAAAATGCGTGTTTGCTGATATTTTCTTTTAAGTTAACGGTTGTAATCTTTTCACTAACAAGACAGTTTTTAAATGTGTATTAAATAATCAAAGTGAAGCTGAATATTAAACTTTAACATAATACACAGCTCACTGGGCACTTCCTAACGTTTAATTCCCGGCCCCTAGGAAAAGGCTGCTGTAATATACCCGACGGTTACCGGGGGGATGTTGAAGTTTCGCATTGATCGATACATGATACCTCTGAACTCAAATGCGTTTTCCAATTGGAGGAGAACGTGTGACGTGTCATGGGTCAAAACTCACAAACTTTTTAAAGAAAATGAAAATGAGATATTTCATTAGTTTTACTTCAATGACTGTTAACTGCTGTACTAGATGTACCAGTTACTTATATTGGCTTGACAAGTCATGAGACAATATACACTTAATTTATGCTTCCAAGGAAACTGACAGTTTATTTTCTTTTACCGAGCTCGAGAGTCCTGATGTGTCCCGAGACGAAGTTAGTGAAGGGTAACCGAACTCGAGTGAAAAAAACCAACTAGTTTGTTAAGGCTCCATATGTTATATATTTAGACTTTCGAATCAGTCAATCAGTTTTGTGTATTAAACTTACGGTTGAAAATGATGTAAACAAACATCCAAATATTCCCTAAGAACGACGAACTTGAAAATTTCATTTCTTGGAATCACATTTTGATTTTAAAATGTATGTATATCTTCGGTCTTGTATTCCGCTATTGTACTTCAAAAAAACTGTCAGGAACTACTGAATTTCCAATCACAAATGTTGAAACCTTGTGGAAAAGTTCGAGAGTAGGTTTCGAGCTTTTGTCTCGTAGAAGCTGTTCAATTTCTTTTTCAGTTCTTTTTTGAAAGCGTCTAGCTGTCATGAGAGCGTAAAAATTATTTGCTTGACGCGGCTGGCATATAGCCTTACAGGTGCACTACCTGATCACGTGCAAGTCGAAAGTTCAATTCGTTGGGAAAAATCCGAAGTGGAAAAAGAAGGTTAAAACTATCCCCCTGAAGGGGAGGTGAATATAGTGGTGGATATATACCGAGACGCGAGGCGTCGAGGTATCTATCTAGCGCTAATCATGCACCGACCCTGAGGGGAATAGTTGTTCTAGTATTTACCAAAAAATAAGATAAGAATGCACTTAATTAAAGAAAACAATAGTTTAAACTGACTTCCGCTTCAAATCAACTAATAGTCTTGGAATCAAAAGATTTTGTAGATGCGTGATACCATGGGAAATGTTAAAATAAAATGTAATAAAGGTTTTAGGTGTCAATGTTACAAAAAAATGACGTTTGGGGCATAGTCCTTCTTCACTTTAATAGTCTTGCATATCGCGAGTTACGGGAGCCAATCGGAGCGCGAAAATGGATATCGGTTGGTAGGTAAATACTAACATTATAGTTAACCTGTACATTTCATTTCTGGATAGCTATGGTAACGTGCAAGAAGTCTATAGCCAAAGTTAACAAACTCTTTGCGTTTTTCTCTAAACGTGCCTTCATTGACGGAATAATTGCAATATTTGTCCATATTTCTCAACAAAAAAGAGAAAAAATCCGGCGTTTCATTTTTTAAAAAAGCAAAACAATCGCTTTTGTTCACCTTCAAAAAAACCTTTGATTGAAAAGATAAGTTTACCCCACGCACTCTTGCTCATTAAAAATTTGAAAAACAAAGTTTGTCTTTTCTAATCGGATTAGAAAAAAATATCAAAAAAATCTAACCACACAATTTTCATAGTCCATCCCATGAGTCCATCCATAGGGAAAGCAGTTGTTTTGCTTTTGAAAATTTCACTTTCAGAAATTTTTTATTTTGTTTCATAAACTAAATCTTTAATTTGCAGGAATGAAAGTTCGGCTAAACTCTGCTTTATTTGCTTTTTAGCGAAATCATATCTTCTCTTAAATGGAAATAGGTTGAATTTATCTCCACAACTGAATCATTATTTTACATATGTTGTAAATGAATTTGTTTTAGTTTAAAGTTGTTTATATTTTTTTTGCCAAATTTCAGGCGATTTCATCCTCAACATTTATTACTTTTGTCGGTATTATTTATTAAAAACATTATCAATGCAACCTGAACATTTTGGAAGTTTTATGTCAATTTACTTACAAATTAAACAGTTTGCTTAACGTTTTTTGCGTTATAGATTTCTATCTATCAAACAATGCAGAAGAGTTTTAACGGATGTTAATTAACATAATGTTCCGATCAGTCTTTGCAGGGCAGTTTTTGTTCAGTTTACACCAAAAGAAATTTGCCAAAAATAATTTTTAGGTTAGAGAGAAAGCTTTAGAGTAGATTTTGAGCTTATTTGGATTAGAGTTTCAAACAAACAGCACGCATATTACATTGAACTTCAAATACGAAGTTAATGAAAAGATTGGGTGCCCATAAAACTAGCAAGCTAAGTTTACCAGTCTAAAACGATCTTTTAAATTCCGTATCTCGGTTATAATTGTTCTGTTTGAGCTATAGTATGCAACTCTTTTTGAAGGTAACGTTTTTGGAGCAAAGCTCCTTCTTCAGCATGCAGAAAACGTAGCCTGGCAATAGGAATTTGTTAGCCTGTAGTGTACGTTTTCAACCTGCTCTAACCGCGACTTTTGTTTTTTTGAGAAAAAACCTCAAAATCACCGAACCGGTAATTAAATTAGCAAAACGTGTTACCCGACCTAACTAAATGCTCTCTTTTTTATCTTATGTTAAAAATGCACGGTTTCAGCTACAACGTTCCTTTTGATTAATTTCTTCTTGTAAAACTAAAAGTGTACTCAGTCATACCTGAAGTTTTGTGCTCAACCAATTTTGAACCACTGCGTTTCCACCAAGCCGGCAAATCTGAAGTGAAAGTTCGCTCGAAACTTTTTAGTTTTTATAAATTTGTTTTATTTCATCAGCGGTATGTAAAACAATGCAATAATTTGCTTTAACGGGTATTTGTTAATCGAAATTTTGTAAGCATTTTAGACTTGAATTATAATTATAATGAACGAATTTCAGCCATAATGCCCATTAACGACAGGTAATGCACAACAAGAATTAAGTTCGTAACAGCCCATGCAAACAGGTGACAAAAGATTTAAGTAAAAAAAACCCATTCAAATCATCGTTGTTTATCTTCTTATAATTGTCTAAAATATCCGATAATTATAAAAATGGACAGGTGTTGACGAAATAGTCGGTGCAATCCAGATGTTTCAAATACATGTATAATTTAAGGCTCGAACCTTTTACCTTCGACTCTTTCTTTTGTAAGATCCGACTGAAAATCGCTCAAAATCTAAGAACATGCCGAGAACACACCAGTAATGCTGAGGAATGGTCGAGAACTTTATTATTTTGTTACATTAATTACAGCATGAAATCTTAGAATTCGAATCGGCAAACAGCCCATAATGCAACATTGCATGACTGCAACTAGAATAAAATACATGAAAATTCTACGAGAACAATTGGCAGGATCCATTGTTTTCTCTTTCTGTTTATCACATATCGAAGTACACACGCTTTTCTCTAAGAACCAGTGAACTTTTCCGAGCCTAAAAAGCTTGTACACCAATTAAGTATGATTATATTAAGAACATTTAAGAACATTTCAGGCTAAAATCCCCAAAATATTTAAGCTAAGAGCATTCAGCCTCTGCCCAAACATAACATAACACCACTGAAGAGGTAGCGTTCGCTACGAAACATATTTGTTTTACAAACTTAAATTACTCGTAAGGAAAAAAAAAACAGAAACACATTAACCAAAAATAACAAGTTCTTATAAAAAAAGAGACTATACGGCTTGAGTGCTTTTGCTACTATAAGGGCAGTTTTAATCTCAGTTCTCAAAAGTTGATTTTAAAAGTAAAAGTGACGTGCTAGTCCGAGTTTTGTGATGTAGAATGAAACACGTTTTTTTTTATAAAAAACATTAAATATTTAATCTTAGATTTTGTTTGTCGCAATTTGACACAAATCGTAAAAACAACTAAAGTATATATTAAAAAATATATATTTTATGAAATGAAAAAAAAAAGATTCTTGAGAAATTAAAAACGCTTCGAAGATATACTGTTAAGATTATTTTAGGATCAATTTTTTTAGGTTAACTAATTTTAACTGAAAATTTTCAATAGTGTTTGTAGGATCTACAGCCACAGATGACACCGGATTGAACCAGATATTCATGAATATTAAAACTCAAGTACACACAGCAGCCATTTTGGAACTAAAATTTTCTTTTTATTACCCATAATACCTAGCAATCACTATTGTATGACAATGGCTAATAGCTGTTCACTATAGAAACTACAGTGTTAGCTTATCTTTTGTATCATTTTATCTTTAAATCATTTTGCATTGTCATTTGTGGTTTTATCATTTCAGGGCTAATCGGAGGTTAAAACGTTTGATAATTGACGAAGGGAAGTTAAGCACAAAGCTTTTATTTTGAGTGTCTGTTTTCTCCATCAGAGCTGTAAGTTAGCCCTTTGCAGGACATGGTCACATGGTACAAATTACGCCATACTGTGACGCAAGAAAGCGTGCTAGGCTTCAAAACAGAACACAGTTAACAAGCAAAGTATGGTCTTTTTTTTTTCCAATTCAAACATATTCTTTTGCGTCCCAGTATATATGCTACGCGTGTATTTTGTATCGTGTGGACAAGTCCTGCAAAGGGCTTAAAGCTTGTTGCATTGCCTAAAGACTTTTGAAACTGTAACTTAATATAATAGATCAGTTTGTAAACAGGTCTGTAAACTGATATCTGTGGCCTTTCAATAAACAGAAAGAATTACCTCAATATACGAGTTTTCACAGTCACAATATAACAATATATCACATGATCATTTCTCCAATGGGGGACGGAAGTCATAACTCTAGAGTTCTCTTGTTAAACTACGCTAACAAAAGTAATGGGAACATTTTTGCTAACTAATGACTTGATTCAGAGCTGCAAAATCCTCAGGGCTAAAAATCTGGAGGTGGACTGCAAAAATATCTGCCGATTTCGTGAAAACCAGTTAGATTTTATAAATTGCCTTATTTAGAACATGCTCTTCAAAAACAACCTTCGAAAAACATTTAAAATATTTCAAACAACGCCTTATTGAACAACGCAGTGCTCAAATTAGCGGTCGTCTGGTCGTCTAAGACAACCAAAACGCTAACTACGTCCGCCCTTTGCTGGAAGGCCGGGAGATAAAAATGAACCGGGAGTCTCCCCCCCGGCAAATCCGGGAGGTTTAGCAGAATTTGTATGAGGTCATCAGACTCAGAGAATAACCGTGGCAATATATTCCTATGTCATCACTGATTAATGGCAAGATGGTAAATTTCGGCATGGGGACATTTTTCATCTTGTTCTTTCTGAATATTACAACCAAAGCTGTGATTTCACAAATCCAATTTTGTGACGTCTTCGGTACTCTATTCCAGTTCAACCTTGTTGTCTTGTCGTCATGGTTACACACAACGTCGACGGTTGTGCGTTGTGACGTCATCACTTTGTTCCCTGTTCCAGTTCAACCTTGTTGTCTTGTGGTCATGGTTACAAACGACGGTTGTGCGTTGTGACGTCATCACTTTGGTACCCTGTTCCAGTTCAACCTTGTTGTCTTGTGGTCATGGTTACAAACGACGGTTGTGCGTTGGACGATGAGGTTCTCGTAGTTGCGTATGGTAGTATCGTTAGCAAACGCCTTCCAGAAACCAAGTCGCTGACACTCCATTATCAAAGTAAAATAAAATGTTTATTGTACGAATAATGTAAAGTACAGTCAAAGAATGTAACAAAGAAAACAACAAAGAAAACATAATGATATGCAAAGTAAAAAGAGAGCTATGTTCCCAGGGGATACCCTAGGGGGTACTGTCAAACACAAACTTTGGCATGAACAGAGTGAGATTGTGTGTTTAAACCTGGCGGTCTTGCTTGGATGAACAGCATCTCATGAATGAGGCAGTCCAATTTTCCAGAACACTTTTTTGAGGTGGTGAAATTGTCGCTTAGATTGGGAATGTAACGGAAACCATGCGCGATCTTGAGGTGTTTGCCAATGTTCGAACAACGATGTTCCACAATCCGCTGGTGAAGATGTCTTGTCTTGTATCCGATATAATCTGCATCACACAAACTTTAAACATACCACATATTTACAAGATTGTTTTTTTGTTTTATATTTATGGTTCCAGTGTACAGTAGTATATCAAGAAATGTAAACATGTTTCTCTGTAATGAGAAGAACAGCAGCATTTTTAGAAAAGAATAACATCTAGATCGTATGATCGTAACTGTTCGGGCCGAGTCGGGTGTTGTACCAGTATCTTCGCTTTCCTTCATTGTTGCCATTCGGGCTGCGTCGGTTGACTGCACTCCCAGTCATGAAATTGATACAATTTGTCAGGACCGGTCCACGAAATCTTAAATCAGCCTCGATCTTTTAGAGGCAGCCCATAGCGAACACTATAAATGTTCTTAAAAACTCAAGAGTAACCATGGTTACACATAGTTAAAACTTTGAAAACGTTTTTTGGTAAAAATTTTAAAAAATGAGCTTTCGGCTATCAGACTCTAGCCTTTAATATTTAGTTCGTTAATAGCAACTGAGTCTGGTTGCCGAAAGCTCACTTTTTAACATTTGAAAGCTCACAATTTAACTTCGTTAAAGGGTACAGTCTTGTAGCCGAAAGCTCACTTTTGAACATTTGAAAGCTCACAATTTAACTTCGTTAAAGGGTACAGTCTTGTAGCCCAAAGCTCACTTTTTAAAATTTATACCAGAGAACGTTTTTAAGGTTTTACTACAATAAATATGGGTGGTAAATAACTAGCGGTAAACTAGTGTGAGCTGCGTCGGTGTTTCTAAAGAAGCAATTTAGTAATAAAAATGTAAATTATACACCGTATAAATAAAATTTTGATCTCAGTTTTGTGACACAGAATTTGGTTTTCGTAGCATCAACCCACCACACTCACCTTGATATTATTTTAAAAAGAAAAATATTTTTGTCAAAAAGACCTGCAATGACTCACCTTTATACAACGTGAAGAATAAAAATTGGGCTGTGCGTGCAATATTTCGACTGGTCGCTCCCAGTTTTCATCAGGTTTCATTAAGACAATTGAAGGGACAGCTTTTTATATACTTTAAAAAAAAGTAGCGAACGGATATGACAAACATTCTAAAACAAGTATTGCGGAAGATTAATAGAGATTAGATTTAAAGAAATGAATAACAATTTTTAAAAGTAATTAGGATATTGTTCATTGCGTCTGTTCATGCCGAAAGGTTGGATGCTTTTTGAATAAACTCAATGAAGTGTGCCTCACGACCTTTCAATGTTAATGCAGTTTTTGCGGTTAGCAATATATCGGCCACCTTAAAGACCGTTTCAACGAACAGAGAAGATCCATTTTAAACCCTAATTGTATTTATATTCATATATGCAGCAGTTTCAGCTTCTTTGTTATATATAATCAGTCAGGGATATCCTTTTTATTTGGCTCGAACGTCTTAAATCTAAATGAAACGCTATTGTATAAGGAAAGATCGTGAAGCACACCAGTTTATTCAAAAACTGTTTAAACCGCCGAATTGATTGGTATTTTAAACAGACCTAATAAACAGCAAATCTAATTACTTTTAAAAGTTTTTATGTAATGTTTCTTAAACTAATCTCTCTATATATTTATCTTCCGCAAAACTATCTTAAAATGTTTGTAATTGCCGTCCGTTATTTTTTTTTTGAACATATAAAAAGCAGTACCAGAAATTGCTTCATTAAGAGGTAATAAGGACTGGTAATGGCCAGTCGAAATACTGTACGCACGGCCCAACTTTTATTATTAAATATTTTACTTTGATATTTTGTACTATTGATCACGATCTTGTGATCCAATGTTGCCAAGAGTTTTGATCGTACACGGTTTTACTGCATGCACTTGTTTTAATCCTGACCAACTTATTTGATGTTGTCAACCGCAAAATCTAAGGTAATATATGAAAAGGAAATGTACTAAGGCACATGCACCATAAATCATGATATATTGTTGTGTAATTAAATGTTAACGCTCTCAGAATGATTAGCCTGGTTAGCCTAGTTGGACCGCCGCCTGCTTAGCCTAGTTGGTAAGATGCCAGTCTATCGTGCGGGAGGCTCGGGACGATTCCCGGCCGGACCAGTACTCAGGGTCTTAAAATGATTGAGGAGAAGGTGCTACCTTTGCTTTAACATCTGCAAACGGTTAGACTTTCGCGTCTTCTCGGATAAGGACGTTAAACCGTAGATCCTCGGGGACATGTCTGTGTTTTTGTGTGTGTGTCTCCGTCCACCTTAGAGTGGTAAAGATGGTGTCCCCAATTAGTAGGCCTTTGGCCTGCAAGAAAACTTGGCACCTAAAAAAGTCTTTATTATTATGTTATTGTTATTATTATCATTATCATCATCATCATCATCATCATCATCATCATTATTATTATTATTATTATTATTATTATTATAATGGGGATCGTCACAAAGTCCCGACTGTTCTTTCTGCCTTAGTCCTGAATCACTCCTCCATGTTGTTGCTGGTTGCC
>JAOBAY020107391.1:0-17063 GCA_025331085.2 Zoanthus sociatus | reverse complement strand
TGGATTTGCTTGAAAATATCCTGGAAAGTCCTGGAAAAGTCCTTGAATTTTACATCCAGTAAATAGTGGCAACCCTGTGTAGATTTCAAGCCCTGCATTTTCTGTTCCTTTTCAAAATGTACAAAGATTTAAATGAAGTGACTAAATGGCATGAATGAATATGACTGGGTAATCTCCCCTTCTTCTACCACCTAGTTCCTTTGCACATGGCAAAGATTTGTTGATTTTGAATTAAATTCAAGGAGGAGTTTTTTCCTCGTGTTTTTAATTTTTAGTATTTTAATTACTGTTACTCAATTGTAACCATTACAATAGTTTATCAGATCCAGAACCTTACACCTTTGACAAACATGTAATCTTCCACCATGTCATGCCCATCATCATATTCGTTTGCCATTTCTAGTTTCTCACTTCTTGTGTAGGACGTAAACATCGAGAGAGAATAAAAGAAATGCTCTTAGTCTCCAACAGCCATGAATGTCATGCCCTTCCTTTTAAATGGATAATATAGATCCATTCCTGAGCAAGAGACCATTATATGTCATGTACATTAGCTGGGATCTAAAGAGATAATAAGCTCAAGTTACCAGCTATGATCTTTCACAGTTCTCAAACATTAAAGTTTAACAAATATATTGTAATGTTTTAGGTCTCTGGCGAACACGACAAACTGAAGACACAGATTCTGATCGAGAGATGCATATTAAAACAACATTGCGAGAGCTGTTTACTTACCTAATTTTCATAACCATTCTCTGCATCTGTAAGTATTTACTCTTCAATAATATATTAAATTCATAATTCATTAGTAAATTAGCAATTAAATGATAGGTTCTGAGATTAAGGATTAGGTTATTAATAACCAATTTTAGGTTAATTATTAACAGATATTTTAAAGTGAGAACTTTTTAGAAGAAGATGTGGGATGGACAACCTTGAACACAGATAGAGGAAAATGAGGATTAGAGTAAAATGTAGTGATAAGAATAGCATACTTAGGATGGAACTGAAAGTCAAAAGTATAAGGCCAGTAGGTCGGCCAAAGAAGACCTGGAGTAAGGTTGTGGAAGAAGACATGAGGAAGCTAAACGTCACAGAATTAAGATATGGCATATGGCAACTCATATCACATCCAACCCTAAGAGTGGGAAACTAGAAACGGTAAATGAAGATGATGATGGCATACAATTTAAGCATCTATAGACTATCAAGTTTGAAACCCCCAAATACTGATCATAAGTGTTTTTAACAGACTTGTGCAAGTTTTTAAGATAGTCAAATGATTGTTTTCGTCAGGCTCACATATGCAATAAATCAGTCGAAATTGCTTCCCGGTCCTTTATGGGAAGTTACAGTTGTATTAGACCAATTTTCAGCCAATCAGCACACAGGATTTTGTTTAAGTGGCCCTAGGAATTTGACATGGCATGTAATAAGATATTTAGTTTCAGGAATTGGCTGATTTATATATCAAAAATGCCAAATGACAGCAAATGCAAGTTTCTACTCAGTCACAGCAGGTCTTCAGATTTGAATGTTCACAAATGTACTACTTATTAGAAGTAGTTCTGTAATAGTAGTAGTAGTAGCTGTAGTTTTGTAATAGTTACGTAGCAGTAAGTAGTAGTAGCTAGTAAGTAGTAGTAATCTGTAGTAGTCGTAGTAGTAGTTATAGTAGCAGTAGTAATAGTAGTAGTAGTAGTAGTAGTAATAGTAGTAGTAGTAACAGTAGTAGTAGTAGTAGTAGTAGTAACGTAACTAGTAGTAGTAGCAGTAGCAGTAGCAGTAGCAGCAGCAGCAGTAGTAGTAGTAGTAGTAGTAGTAGTAGTAGCAGTAGCAGTAGTAGTAGTAGTAGTAGTAGTTTTAACTAGCATATTTGTCTGATAATCGGCTATATACACTGTTGTCAATTGCATGTATCCTGTCATTTAATTTTCAGTGACTTTTGGCATGACAGACTCAACCATGTATTACTACACCAAAGTTATGAGAGGTAAGATTTAAAATACATGATTAACATACAATGATGATAAAAGAATGGAATGTCTGTATCAGGGTGTGTTAGATGGAAGAGGAATGCTGGACAATGAGTTGTGGGGTGTGTAGGGGAGTAAAGTTGCTAGAGCATGCAATGAAGATTGTAGAAAAGGTGCTAGAGATACAATTTGGTTTTATGCCAGGCAAAGGAACAATAGATGCAGTGTTCATTTTGAGTAGGTTACAAGAAGAGTACTTAGACAAGGAGAAGAAGCTGTATATATATGTGCTTCATTGACGTGGAAACAGCATTTGATAGGGTCCCAAGGAAGGTATTGGCGTGGGCAGTGAGGAAGAGTTGTATACCAGGGGTAATGGTGAGAGCAGTGATGAGTTTGTATGAAGGTGCAAAGACAGAGTCTGAGTTGGTGAGAGTTGTCCAAGGAGTTTGAGGTAAAAGTTGGTGTGCACTGTAGGGATCTGTGAACTGTTGCTGTTGGTTTTTACAATCGCGGTTGATGTAGTTACGGAGAGTGAGAAATGGTTTGATGAGTGAGTTGTTGTACATGGATGACTTGGTTTTGACAAGTTAAATGATAGAGGGACTGAGAGAAGTTCTGGAAATGGAAGGAGGCATTCGAGAGCAAGGGACTGAAGGTTAACCTCAAAAAGACAAAAATTGTTGTGAGTGGGGTAGAAGGTAAATCCATGTGGTATTTGTGGGAAGCAAGTAATGGCAAACTCAGTGTTGTGTGTGAAATGTGGGAAATAGATCCATGGAAGATGCACAAAAATAAAGAGGGTGACTTTGAGGTTGGGAAGAGATTTGTGTGATGCAAGAAGCAAGTTGATGGCTTAGTGGAACTGGCGTAGGAGGTGTATGAAGGAAGTGGAAATGGTGAGAGGTTTCTGTTATTTGGAGGATAGGGTGAATGCAGGTGGTGGTTGTGAGGCAGCTGTGACAGCAAAGCAAGAATTAGGTGGGTGAAATTCAAGGAATGCAGAGAGTTGCTGAACTCAAAAAGGTTCAAAGGGAAACAGTGGTTCAGTTAGCAAAGGAAAGTGGAGTGAAATGGTATGGGCATACATGTGTTGAGGAGGGATGATGGGCCCGTCTAATTAGAATTTGAAGTGAAGTGCAATAGGAAGCAAGAACGACCAAAGAAAATGTGGGAGATGCAAGTGGAGAAGGACAGCAAGAGTGTTGGTTTGGAGAAAAAGGATGTCATGAACTGAGGGAGATATATAGAGAGTAGAGATAGAGAGATTGCTAGCAAAGTGGGGTATATCCGGCCACCCCCATTTACAGGGATAAACCCGAATCAAAATTGGATTGATGGTTATTGTGCAGTTCAAGACTTGCTATCAATGATGGTTATGGTAATGTTATTTTCCTTACTTGTCTTTACCACAAAACGTTTAATACTTGTCTCCTTTATGATTTTTTATAATATTTCTGTTAGATCTATTTGTGGATTCAAGCATGTCAAACAGAAACACCTTCAAAGAAATCACAACCATGAATGAGTTTTGGATGGTAGGTGTTTGATAAAAATAGACAAATTATGTGTTGTTACAGTAAATTACATTTTCCTACAGTTTCTGCAATTAATTTATAATTATTATAATATCTTTTAACCATTTGTGTTTATGCATGTATATCCATTCCATTTTCTTGTTGAGTATAGTAGGAGGGTGATGGGGTTGGTGAGTATTGTAGCTAGATGTAAATTGCACACAGATAGAAACAGGACTTCATTTTCACTACTAAATTCTGTTTTTGACATCACTGATCAGAAAATAATACGATGGTCACTAGCCTGTTATTGCTTGGTCAAGGTAAAACTGGTAATTTCTCAAATTTTTAAATGCAAATTACACTTTGAACAAAAAATCTTAATTGAACTTTTTTTGCCATCACCATTAGAAGGATAAATAACTTGGACATTTTATACATAATAAACCCACTTGTACAGTAACTGATATTACACCTACATATACACTTTAAAAAGGTGGAGCAATTAAGCAAGTTGTACAATAAAAGCACTCCTTTGGCTTTTCCTACAAGGTCTATATGTGATCTCATAACTAGAATTAGTTCATCATTCACAAGGATAAAAAAAATTGAAATATTATAAGTGAGGCCGTTTGTGTATTGACAAGGGAGGCCTGTGTGCATAGCCCTTTACTTGATTCTGGTTCACGTAGTAGCTAGTGTTATTGATCAGTGATTACTAGCTGTACAACATCCAAAACTTTATTACCCTAACACTCTCTATTATATTAATCATAATGTATCAGCCATGCTGATCATTATCATAATCCCTGTGTTACACTCATTGATACAATTATTTTAAGCCCGATATAACAGAAAAAACTCATGAGGTCATTTCTAGTACATGATTTCTTTAGATTGATTAAACATCAGATACACATGAGTCTTTGGCTTCTTGTTGACTTAAACCCTTGTTAAACATTTTGTCATTTAGAGGCTTTAAACTTTGTAACTTTTAAAGTAAAAACATTTTAGAAGCGATCAAAAACTTTATAGTTTGCACACTGTAAGGTACCGAGTGGTCACTAGCTTTGAGCCTTAATGTTTTAGTGGCTTGGTCATTATGCAGATAAACTACCAGGATGAATTTACAACCCTGAAAATTATCTGTCTACAGTATGCAGATGGACCACTGTCTGATGGCTTGTATTGGGAACAGTATTATAACAATCAGAATGTGTCAGAAGATGATATGGGTTTCATTTATTTTGAGAACAAGATCCTTGGCCGCCCCCGTCTGAGACAACTGCGAGTTCTGAATGACTCCTGCACGTATGTTTTGAAGCCATTTATAACATGTTAATTGAGTTCTTTCTGTTGTTTTTTTTATTTGCTTTTAATTGTAAGTAAATGTATATAAATGGTTTATCCTTTGTAGATTCTCTCAAAATAGCATTAAAAGTAAATGTAATCATATAATTTATACCTGAATCCTGCCAATGCCTTCAACTGCTGTAGTTGCCACAGATCAATACGTACTGTTGCAGATAGTAATGTCTATGTTGTTGCTTGCTTTTTGGTGGGCCAATATGATTAATAGAACATTTGAAGAGCCTTTAACATGGTAGACAACTGGTAACGTGGCATTATATAGAAGAAATAGTTAGGGAAAGGGTACTGTATGTTGAAGTGGGGAATATTCTGTAACCCATTTCTTGATAAAGGTTATGTATGTATGTATCATATATCATGGTTGTTGCTAAAGTGCTGTGGTTACAGACGTTTATAGATGGTAAATCTGATGTGTTTCCAGTTTGGATTTACCACTAAGAGCACTAAAAAGTTGGAAGTGTAACTCCTGTGTACAAGCTAGTTGAAACATCTTCGTTTGTATTTTATCTGGTTGAATGACTGCGTGACAATATAAATATATATTTTGTAGTATGGCTAAGCTAATAATTACATTTTGCCAGTCGAAACCCATAGCACAGTTAACACCAGTTAACAAAATCCTCCTTTTGAATGAGAGGGTCCCCTATGGCAGAATTAAGTTGAGGAGTACTTAGCTATCTAAACTGGTTGCCTCATTTTCTCCAAATAGCTTTTGAGCCTGGTCCTATAGTTTGGAACTGCTGGAAGTATTTCGCTGCTTTATTAAGAGTCAAAGCTTTTAATTGTGGGATGTGGCTTTGATGTTAATCACCAGTATGGATAGCACGTGTGTTAGTCAGCCTCTAATACGCACGTATTGTCCATACCAATGATACTGTAAAATGATTCTTTCTTGATTGTACTTTTATTGTTCTTACAGCGTTCACAAGGATTTCAGGAGTGTAATCAAAGAATGCTATGCGCCATATGCAACAAACATTGAAGACAAATCACCCTTTGGAAAAATGAATGGCTCAGCGTAAGTATTTTCATATTTTCAAAAGTGCAATTAAATTCATTTTATAATGAATTTATTATGTCTTCTCACTAGAAAATAATCCTCTGTAACATTGGTAGCTAATCACGTAGCACAGTTGTATTAATTTTTATTGATCTTATGGACAGTTTCTACCTTTTTTCAACAAAGAAATGTTTTATAACTTTTAATTTTGTACTGAAATTTAGGAAATACTTTGATCATTTTAGACCAAAACGAAAAATCAACGATCAAAGGAAAGTAGATATGTCTTTAAGACAAAAACTAAATAATTCACCAAAATGATTGTCATAGTACATAAGTTAGTCTAATACATGTGTTGTTACATCCTAAACAGAAGAAGTTTTTTAACAAGTTACTCTAGAACTATTTGGTCCATTTATAACCAAGGATTATTTTGTTCAATGTAGAATTTATAGTAAATCTACACCTTGGTGTTCATACTAACATGGCGTAGTAGAGTATGACTGGTTGTTCGTGTTTTGTAGATGGACATACAAGAGCCAGAGTGACCTTGAAGGTCGAACCTACTGGGGCAGAATCACAACCTATTCTGGTGGCGGCTTTACACAGCTCCTTGCACCTAGAAAAGCACAGACCAAGGACATCTTTAATGATTTAAAGGTATAGTTTGGTAAATTTCCACAATTATACAAATTCAATTTTATTAGAATGCTATGTTAATTGTACAGACAAATTTATTGTTTCGTGTTCCGGCAAAAAAATTTTGTGATATTATACAAAGTCAAAATCCAATTTACTATTGCAAAAAAAGTTGGATCACTTGTAATTTTTATGTACAGACTCAGTAACCTTGGCTTTATATATGTATTCTGATTGGTTCGTTATCTCGGGCTACTGGACAAGGTCCACCACCTGGAGGGTAGATCATTTCTGTCAGAGCTTGGCAAGCTATGGCAGGTGTCAATTTGTTATTTGCAACAATTTCAGTTGCAGAAATCTTGGAAATTCAAGACAATGCAATACCAAAAAATACTTAAAAGGTGACAAAGTTTGGACTCAAAGTTTTCCATAGCAAAACAATAATTTAGAAGCGTGATTTTGTTTATGCATAAAATGTCCCTGATAAAATATCTAATGAAATGTTTTTAAAAAAGAGCTTCCTAATAAACTGTAAAGAAAATATCTAATAATTATGTTCAAGTGTTTTAAAAAGAGCAACCGATTTATAATACGTCTTTAGGCATTTTTTGTTGAGAGGGCATCAACACTTTTTTCAACTTTTTCGGGTTTCAATCCATTTTCATCCTTGCCATCCGTAACAACAAATGACAGAAAACATAATAAACGTCATAATATAGTCTTAAATAACAAACCTAGACACTAGCGTGACATAGCCCTTTTACGTTGAACAAAATGCTGCTGGTGAGGCACTTAGAAATGATAATAAGCATATATAGTTTGTATCTTTGTATTGATTGTACACTCATGGCTTTATATTTCAAAATGTTGTTTTTGCAGCAAAATCTATGGCTAGATCGTGGAACTCGAGCTGTCTTCATTGACTTCACCGTCTACAACGCTAACATCAACTTGTTCTGCATTGTGAGGTAAGGAATAGTGAAAATTTAGTATAAAGTGTTAAAGCTCTGTTCTTCTTTGTACGCACACAGCACAGGACATTGCACCAACAACAGGAGGTTTATGGCTGTGGCAATACTTCTCAAAAGTATGTCGATGAGAAGATGCAACATGTAATGTGGGCGATTCAAGGATTAAGTGTTATGTTCATTGTCTTATGGCTGCGAGCATTATCTAGACCTTTGTTAGGGGACCTTCAATTTACAATCGGTCATCGAACATGTTTTGTGCAGTCAAACTCTTTCAGCAGCTTTAGCTGGTCATGCTTAATGTATCTTTGTATCTTTTTATGAATGTGTTTGAATTATGATCCTTTTAGCAATGGAGAAAATTTGAAAACATGCACACTATCTAGTCATAATCCTGTTACATGAAATAACGTGGCTTTTGACTTTTAACTTGTTTAGTGGTGTAGTAGTATTTACAAAATTACCGGTAATGTATAAAAAGTATTTTCCAATTTAGAATTAACAAATGTCCAGCAACTCTTTGCCACTGCCCGACATTTGTCTTTCCAAGCAAAATCATTTGTACGACTTGGAATAAACTAGGTTTAGTTCTTGAGCCATTGGCTACTTGTTAGAGAATTAATCAAAACAATTTTTTGAAGAACTGAATGGAAACTGAACTATGTTTCCTTTATATACATCTTTTGATGTCCACGTATATATTATATTATGTCCGCATTGCTTCTAAACTGAACACCTTCTTTTGTCAGGCTGCTCTTTGAATACCCAGCAACTGGGGGCTGCATACCATCTTACAATTTCCGCACTGTGAAACTCATCCGCTATGTGACCACTATGGACTACTTTGTGATGGGTTGCGAGGGGATCTTCGTTCTTTTCATGATCTACTACACAATCGAGGAGTGCATTGAGATAAAGAAGCACAAGTTGAAGTATTTGAAGAGTTTCTGGAACATTCTGGACCTTCTCGTTATCATCCTAGGCTACGTCTGTATCCTGTTTAACCTGTATCGCTCCATAGTTGTCGACAAGCTCCTGACCAGTATTTTGGAGGACCCGACTCAGTATGCCAACTTTGATTCGCTTGGATTCTGGCAAACTCAGTTTAATAATATTGTTGCCATTGCTGTGTTCTTTGCGTGGATCAAGGTAGGTGTTATAATATCATTTGTTATCAAAATGATTTTAAAAAATTACTCTGAATTGATGTTGGAGAACCTCTTTATGACAGAAGTTAGCGTATCAGAAGAATGCATGAATCGACTTTCTACAGAACCTATTTGAAACACATTAGTAGCACCCGTGTCAACGACAGCAGCTTAACGTGTTTACCTAACCCAGTCTGCTCACTGACAAAGCTCGCACATATTTCTGAAGCCGTTTTCTCTGTGGGCTTTTGATTGCCAATGTACACATTTTACTATTCCTTTTTGTACTAGTTAACTAGGTATGTAGAACAGAGGAAAACAGAATTTTCTCGTCAAACTTAGCAAGAATATGTTAGTTCTACTGAAGTTCGAAGAATGTTTCTCTTTTAGGTGTTCAAGTATATCAGCTTTAATAAGACCATGACGCAGCTTTCCTCCACTTTGTCCAAGGTTTGTATTATCGGCAATTTTCTTGTTGAAAAACTTCAATGGTACAATGAACTGTCGTAGTGTTCAGTTATATTTGTATTTTAAGCGAACTGCTGTTGGTTAGTTTTGAATAGCAAAGGGGGACCCTTGCAACATTATCAAAAATGAGCGATAACAACTGAACGCCGTTTTATTTTTTATTTTTCATGACGTCGTAGATGCAAGAATAAATTACGTCTAAAACGTACATAGATTCTAGACTTTTGATAAAAATATTTTATCATTTGGTAAAAAATGAAGTGTATGTGCCATTTATTATTTTGCCGCTACAGAAATCAGCCTTGCCATCCATCAACATCATCCCAATAACATCAGTATCATCCCCATTAACGTCAGTATCATCCTATTAACATCAACATCTTCCCATTAATATCAACATCATCGCCATCTATCAACATCATCCGAATAACATCAGTATCATCCCCATTAACGTCAGTATCATCCTTTTAACATCAATATCATCGCCATCTATCAACATCATTCCCATTAACATCAACAAAATACAATCATCAGTATCATCAATTCCACCATTTTAGGATCATCACCATTATCAATAGCATCATCGCCATCCGTTGTATCATCGCCTTCATCATCACTAAGAGCATCCCTTATTGTCATCATCATCATATTGTCAAAATATTAATATTTTGTACATCGTCATCTTCCATTACCACATTACCATCGTACAAATGCTGTTTGGCATTTTGTGTATCAGGTCTTCCTTGCAACCTTTCTAACCAGCCAATATTATTCTGTTTTGTGTTACAGTGCGCTAAAGATGTAGCAGGTTTCGCTGTCATGTTTTTCATTATCTTCTTTGCCTACGCTCAACTTGGTTACCTCATCTTCGGAACACAAGTCCGAGACTTCAGCACATTCCAGAATAGCATGTAAGTTGGCAAAGACCTAAGAGCATTCGGTTTGTTAATGAAGATTTAAACGCAGCGCACGCTCTTCATTCTTTAATTATAAACAATTTACTTGTTCAAACAGCCAAGAATTACAATTTTAATTGCTGTAATTTAACTTTTAGTTTGTTTCGACTGTAAGCAGACTAAATGTTTTTCATCGAAAGTTTAAAGTTATTACATCTTAAATTGTTCTCAACGTGAGATTGTTCTTAAAATTAAATGTAATGGCGATTTAAATTGTATGTTTACCTTGAGTCGGTTTGATTGGTTTGGTCACACTGACAACTTATTGCAGTGATCAAAGCAAACTTTAAAAAGTTTTCTACATGTTGTAATTTAAGATTTATTCTCTTTCAGCTTTACTCTGTTCCGTATTATTCTGGGAGATTTCGACTTCCACCAGATTGAAAACGCCAACCGAGTGTTAGGTCCAATATTCTTCATCACTTATGTGTTCTTCGTGTTCTTTGTGCTTCTCAACATGTTCTTGGCCATTATCAACGACACATACGCGGAGGTGAAATCAGATATTGCCGCACAGCAGAGCGAATTTGAAATCACCGACTACTTCAAAAAGGTGGATAAATAACTGTTAAATATAAATTAATACGCAGAGCCATGTACGTAGAGAATTAGATTTGTGGTGTGTATTTCTCTCAGTTTGGCTATACTCCTTGGCCGGGTTGTTCAAAGGTGAGTAAAATGTAACCCTGGGTTAAGCAAAAATTGCTGCAGCAATTGCTTCTCTAAGGACATGATTACTGTTCTTATAAAATACTCTTTAGATTTTCCTAGGAAAAAACTTGTTATTCCCAAACATTCAGATCAAACGGTTGGAAACAAAACCATGAGTTAAACATTTAACCCTGGGTTAGTGATAATTGCCTTTTGAACAACCGGCCCCTGAAGTCACGGTGTTGATTGAAGTTATTCTCAGTAACGTACATTGGTTAGGCGCCTTTCAGTTAAGAAATAAAACATGTTCTCCGTGACTTCATACTCCAGTGAAAACCGAGGCGAACGTTTGGGAGAATTCGAGAGCAGATCAGTGAAACCCGAGACACAGTCTAGGACTCACACCTGCTCGAGAATTGGCACAGAGTTTTTCACCATGTTATGAAGGCACGGAGAACATGTTTTATTTCTTTTATAAAGTTGTTATTTTCCGTCTTTACAAAGGGAAAGACGATATACGAAGCGCGTGTGTATACTTTGATTTATTTTATAAAACTGTAACTTATCACAACTTTGAGATAACTAACCATATTGCTCACCTCATTTACATGCTTCGTAGTGCTATCCCAATTATTTTATAATTTATATACCCTAGATCTGTAAGCTATCGTACTTACTACTCGTTGTCGTTGAATACTCTTTTTTTAAAAAAAGCTGTACCCAACTGCAGCAATTTTGGGTCGGCTTCATTTTTCAGTATGTCTTTTTTGTAATTTTCAGTATAAGAAGGAATTAGAGCTGTCAACGATCAGTTTCTTCAAAGCTCTTCCGTTTTGAAACAAAAAAGAACAAAGTTATGAATAGCCACGTTTTCATGTAGCGTATTTTCGAACTACGCGTGTTTATTTCTTCCCTTTAAGTGTCTGTTTGATTTGACGTGTTGGCGTGCGTTAAACTATTTTCACTAAGTAAGAATTCTGCCTTATTGTTACAGGGTTACCAGCAGATGATCAACAAGCTTTCCTTCAAGAGGGAGAAGATCATTGACATTCAGAAGGCCCTTAAAACCGCTGATACAAACCAGGACAACAAACTAGACTTTGAGGAATGGCGAGCAACTCTCAAATCGTAAGATCTCATCTTGACAAAAGCTGATTTTAGATCAACGAAAATGATCGAAACTTTATGGAGCATTCATTTAACTTGTCTCGAAATGTTGAAATGATTGGTGTCATTCAATTTTTGAACACATTTAGGAAACCAATTAAGATTGTAATTCAGTTTGTTTGTTTTAAGAGTAGGAATGATTTTTGTTTATCATTCTTAACTCTTACCAATCGACGAAATCCTAGGTGATCATTTATTTTGTTTGTCTCGAAGAGTATAGAAATAAGCGTTCTCATTCTAAGTTTTGAGTCAATTCAATGAATCCAACTATAAAGTAACCATTTATTTTTTTTAGTAAAATGATTTTATCTTGAAGCTCTAACTTCATGTCGGCTATTGTAGACGTGGACACGCTGATGCTGAAATCGAAGCCGTATTCGCCAAGTATGATCTGGATGGTGATCGAGTTTTGGATGAAGAGGAGTGCCGAAAAATGCAGGACGATTTAGAAGGACAAAAGGTAAACCCAGTGGATAATTGTAGAGAACTAGTTTATTTGAAGAGTGCCATTTTGTTTTTCTCTTCCCCTTACTCAGTTCTACATGGCAGTGATTTATCGTTTATTCTCAAGGCTGAACTTAATGAAGAGATTGACGAGATTGAGCGAGCAAAGACCGATGTTCGACCGAAGACAGCCGACAGTCGCGCAAGTTTCCGAAGTGGGAGTGACGTCAGTGATGACGACGATGATGATTCGACGGGCGGATTGAGTGGTCGTGCTGGCTCTGCAACGCGTCGTCGCAATGGAGGTGGCGGAGTGTCTTATGAGGAGTTCAATGTGTAAGTTTGTTGTCTAAGGATCCGTGGATTACAAACTTCAACATATTTATGGAAACCTTCCCAGAATATTTAAAAAAAAACTTGCGAGCAGGACGTCACTTTTTTTTTCTAAATACTTTTGATCGAATGGTAAATGGTATGCTATTATTTTTTTGGTCATTAAGCCATCTTCCCTGTTACTGCTGTTGTTCGTGTTTCCAATCTGCATTGCCTTCATTTATCGCTTTTATATTTACTTTTTTGTTTGTGCGGAGTGAAGCTCTACAAAAAATCAGATCAGAGATAGGGGGCAGAAATCCTTTTCATCATAACAAACTAAAGGATTTTTTCCCAACACAAGCTTCTGATTGTTAATGCAACCCAACTGACACACCTGTGTGACAGATAGTGGGATACTGAGAAAAAGACTTAGAGCTTAACTGAATTGAAAGTAAGATAATGTTTAGATTAAGTGACAAGTGTATGTTACTATCAGTTTCAGTTATATTTTAATTTATGTGGCGTTTCTTATCGTTCCTCAGATTAAGCCGTCGTGTAGATCGCATGGAACACTCTATTGGCAGCATCGTGTCTAAAATTGACGCAGTTTTGGTCAAGTTGGAGGCAATGGAGAAGGCGAAATTGAAGCGGCGAGAGACGATGGCGAAACTGTTGGACAGTATTACAGAAGTGAGTTTCTCCTACATATAAGAGAACTTTCAGTCGATTCAGTAATCATTTAACATTTATCTTGTCTCAGTCGGTATATCGAACATTTGAACTTACTTAGGATAACTTCCTAAGTTTTAGTCATGCCGGATGTTTTTTTGACGACACCTTAAGAATTTCCACCGCAACATTGGTGTTTTGATTGACAGTTATCGGAGCATGTTGTAGCGCTGCGATGTCAACTGCTTTTGTTTTTTGGGGGTTTTTTGTGGATCTTGTAATTGCACTCGGTTTGTTGTCATCCTGCAATGTACCGTGGGATTGATAATGAATGAAGGTCTTCTTTTTGTACGAAATTGATCGAACGTTTGACTTTAGATCACGTGGTCCCCTTACCGAAATGAACTAATTCTAAACACGAAATAGCAGGATGTTTCCAGTTGAATGATTGTATGCGATCTGCTTGTTTCCTGCAGAGTGACAGGGCTGGACGCAGCGATGACGACCTGAAGCGAGAACACATGGAAAAACTTGTTAGAGAGGAGCTGGAACGATGGGACAGTGAGGCCTCCATGAACCGTGGTGCCAGTCCTTCCGGGTCACGTGCCAACACTGCTAGATCCAGCCGTGGAATGCCTAGTGCCCAGGGAACACGATCTCCGTCCAGGAACTCTCAGGGTAGTAGTTCTGGATCAGTGAGACCGGTAAGATGACTTGAATGTTCAGTGGAGTAAATCAGCTCAGTGACGCATTTGATCAAAACAGGCTCCCTCGATACTTGGAATAGGCAGAATAACCTATACTTTGTATTCATGTTTGACCTCAAACAAACGGCTCATGGTCAAAGTTATTAGTAAGATAATCAAACCACTTTTACTCGGATAGGCAGACCTATAGATCCGAGTATGTTATGAACAAAGACCCATTTTGAAACCTTGTTTTGGTACGTCATTTGATAGAGATCACGTGAGCGCTTCCTAGTTAATTAGAAATAGAGATAGATTTCAGAAAAAAGTCGAAAAGTGTTATTAGAGTAGTCAGTAAAACGAGTTACTGTTTTTAAGAAGTACGAGAACAAATCCAAGATGTCAAATGTGTGCGCGCGTTTATTCAAGTAAACTCATTGTCGAGAGGACAAGATTTCAAGCAAAATTCTTCCTCTCGACGAGTTTGCTAGAAGAAGCGCGCGCACCTAGAAATCTCCTAGTTTTACTCGTATCTAAAGGTCACTAATGCATCTAGAAAGGACGAGCTTAGAAACCGTAAAGTCAAAGAAATGGGCGGCATACCAACTCAGTTATAATAATTGTTGCACATCTTAGAGAAGTTTATTGCATTAGGCTTCTCGTGATTTCTGAAGCCATTTTGGCGAGTAGGCAGAATGGCTAATTTAGCAGCATCTGTATGGAAATCCAAGGTAATCAACGCTAAGAAAACTCTTGTGTTAAAAAAAAGTATAACATGGAAACTGTGACATTAAATCAAGAAGAATTTAATGCCAACATTTGTAAGAAAGTGCAGGATTGCCTGATTAACCCCTCAAGGTTGTAAATTCTGCACCCTCCACTATTTTAATATGAATTACTGTATATGTAAAGTATTTGCTGTAATATGTGGGAAAAAATAAACCTGCTGAAATCTGTTTGAGGCCTGTAGTCGCACTACAAAACGTCTAGTCCTATTTTATAATTTTCTTGCGCTTCTCTGATTTTTTATCGCAACAAAGATACAAAGAAATAAATGGAAAGTCAAAACAAGACTGGATGCTTTGTAGTGTAGCTACACGCCTCAAATTTTGGCATTAAATTCCTGTCTAAACGTCGCAGTTTCCAATTAGCGTTATTTGGCATTGGATTACCCTTCTAATGCAGATTATTTTATCCATTTGCTTACCTATCAAAATGCCATTGGAAACCAAGACAAGCTCTATGCAATAAACTTCTCTAAAATGTACAACAATGATTGTAATTGATGGACCTAATGGAACTGACCTCCTTAGAGCTGTGGCTTTACTGTTTATTTGTTAGTAAAATTCAATAATGTGGCCGTATCGCGGAGTTTAGAACCCCGGGAATTACTTGAAGTACGCACGTTCGTTCAAAAACGTTTTTTGCTAATAACCGCGGAACATTCACGTATATCACATGGTAATACATGAGATTCTCAACGTTTTGAGGGCTGGGATACTCAGCGGAAAATGTCTGAAACCCCTAAGAGGTACCATGCTTGGTGTGGCTCCGGTCAAGTTTTATATGTACCATCAAAAAGCGTACATAATAATGATAGTCAATATTTATTGAGAAAGCCAATTTCACAGTACGTGTTTTACAATAGGGGCCTCTTAAATGACGACGAAATTTAATTCAATTTAATGCAGCAAAATATAACAGCATCAAACACTTTGTATGATACTACGAGGAAGCCCTAAATTGTATCGCACTGTATGCAAATGTCAACATTTCGTCTCTGATTTTCTGTGCGATTCCAAAACCTGAATTTCTATCTCTAAGAAGACCCAAAAAGTTGGGAGATCGCCCTTTCCGGGAAAGCCACTCGTTTGAAAGAAATGCTTAAATCATATCCCTTTTCTGACGATTTTTTTTTTCGTTTCCTTTGCAGGAAGGCGTCCCCGCTGTGTTTAACGAACACAGCAATGTTTAAAGAGAGCTTCCAAGAAAACTGATTTGATTTTCTTTTCCTTTAAAAATATTTATTGTAGAGAGATTTTTATAGAAATCGCAGAGGTACTATTTTGTTTTTGTGTTAATGTTTCGGTTTCGTCAAGTTTGTTTTGTAGTATTGTCTCGGCTGATAACAACTAAATTATTTAAGACTATACCAAATATAACAGTAAAAATCTTTTGTCGAACAATCAATCATTAAGGTATGCTTCTCATACATTTTATTCCGGAGTGATTTTAAACAGTAAACTCTGCGGTTTGATTAGAAATGTAAATTTTTTAAAACGCTGTTTTAAGTTATGAAGTTTCAAATGTTTTTATATTATGAAAAAGCTATGAAAATACAAAGCTTGTCGTCAACGTTTCAGTTTATTTGGGTTTATTCACCACATAATGCTATTTGATTATGGCAACCTACGAAAATATTTAGAGTAAGACGAATCTTCTGCAGCAGAAGGGAAAAATTTTTATCATAAGCACTTTAATATAAACGCTTTACAAACATGTATTATTTTAGCCATGTACATTCAGTATATTCGAGGGAAAAAAATGATTTTGCATAAATGAGAGGCGGCAGCCTAATTCTCTCTTGGGAAGCTCAAAATACTTTAATTCTACCATTTATTGTTTTTCGTGTACTGTTTGTCTCTTGTTGCATGTAATGTTTTGCCGGATAAAAAGGCAGTTCTGCACTTTGTTCAAAGACAATGTAAGCATTGTAGTTGTTTCCATGTAGACGTGGGGTTTTAGCTATGGTGGACCTGCTTGAAACAAAAATAAATAAACTTTATTTAAAAATTTATTGCACCGAGTCAGTATAATGTTCTGTTGGGAAGAAGCTAGCTAAGCTAAATCCTTTATGAGCCTAGTGGCCCATGGAGCCGGCGCTTATCTGCTGTTTCTGTAGTGTTAAGCGGATGAGAGTCTTTGAATCCCCCTGGACGGGACAATAATCCATCGCAGGTTAGCTCCCAGCAGACTCTGGTACTCATTTACCTACCCCGGAAGGATGGAAAGCTGAGTTGGTTTAGGCGGAAAAGAAGGTCACACAAATAGTCGAATCTCGGCAAACTGCCGGGATCGAACTGCATGG